>JAJIBD010024065.1:0-83849 GCA_021461705.1 Cryptotis parvus
AGATATACAATTACAATGCTGTTCACGCTTGGGGGTTTCGGTCACACAGTGTTCCAGCACCCGCCCTCCACCAGTGCCCCCCCAGCCACCACCCATGTCCCCAATTCCCTCCCCCCTCCCACATCCTGCCTAAATGGCAGGTTCTTTATCTCCTCTCCTCTCCCTCTCTCTCTCCTCCTTCTCCCACACATTGTACACTTCTAAGTGCACTGCATACACTTAGAAGCCATCATTTGCATTTTTTTTCTGTATTTAATGCTCAGTTCTATGTTAGCATCAGAACTTTAGACATTTATTCACACATGTTCCCTTCTCTATCTAAACCAACCTCTGACTCCCACACTTGTGGTAATTTCCACTTTCGGTAAGATCACCTAGTATATTTATGTCATGCAAATAAATGCAGTCATTCTATGTCTCTCTCTTTCCTTCTGACTAATTTCACTCCAACATGATTCTTTCCATATCCATCCATTTATAGCAAAATTTCATAACTTCATTTTTTCTGACAGCTGCATAGTATTCCATTGTGTAGATGTACCACAGTTTCTTTATCCAGTCATCAGTTCTCCGGGCATACTGGTTGTTTCCAGGTTCTGGCTATTGTGAATAGTGCTGCTATGAAAATAAAAGTGCGGATTGTGTTTCCGCTGTGTGTTTTTGGCTTTCCAGGGTATATTCCCAAGAGCGGTATGGCTGGGTCAAAGGGGAGCTCAATTTCTAGTCTTTGGAGGAATGTCCATATTGTTTTCCAGAAAGGTTGTACAAGTCGACATTCCCACCAACAGTGTATGAGAGTCCCCTTTTCCCCACATCCACGCCAGCACTTGTTGCTTTTACCCTTTTGGATATGGGCCATTCTCTGTGGTGTGAGGTGATATCTCATTGTTGTTTTTGATTTGCATCTCTCTGATGATTAGTGATGATGAGCATTTTCTCATATGCCTTTTGGCCATTCGGATTTCTTCCTTGTCAAAGTTTCTGTTCATCTCCTCTCCCCATTTTCTAATGGGGTTGGCTGTTTTTTTCTTATGTATTTGTACCAGTGCCTGATATATCCTGGATATTAACCCCTTATCAGATGGGTATTGGGTGAATATTCTTTCCCATTCTGTCGACTGTCTTTCTATCTTGGTCACTGTTTCTTTCGAGGTGCAGAAGCTCTTCAGTTTCATGTAGTCCCATATATTTATATTTTCTTCTAGTTGCTTTGTTAATGGTGTTTCACCTTTGAAGATGTCTTTAGCATCGATGTCGTGGAGGGTTTTTTCCTATATTTTCTTCAACGTACTTTATGGATTCAGGTCTGACATTGAGATCTTTAATCCATTTTGATCTGATTTTTGTGCAAGGTGTTAGACACAGGTCCAAATTCATTTTTTTACATGTAGCTGTCCAGTTTTCCCAGCACCACTTGTTGAAGAGGCTTTCCCTTACTCCAGTTTGGACTCTTTGCACCTTTATCAAAGATTAACTGATCATGTCTTTGAGGGTGGGTGTCAGGATACTCAACTCTATTCCATAGGTCCACCGGTCTGTTTTTATTCCAGTACCACGCTGTTTTAATTACTGCTGCTTTGTAGTACAGTTTGAGGTTGGGAAAGGTGATGCCTCCCATCTTCTTCTTCCCAAGGATTGCTTTAGCTATCCGTGGGGGTTTGTTATTCCATACGAATTTCAGAAGTGTTTGGTCAATTTCTTTAAAGAATGTCATGGGAATCCTTATAGGAACCGCATTGAATCTGTACAAAGCTCTAGGGAGTATTACCATCTTGACAATGTTAATTCTCCCCATCCAGGAGCAGGGAATGTGTTTCCATTTCCTCGTGTCCTCTTTTATTTCTTGAAGCAGTGTCTTGTAGTTCTCTTTGTATAGGTCCTTTACACACTTGGTTAAGCTGATTCCTAGGTATTTGATTTTCTGTGGCACAATTGTGAATGGAATCGATTTCTTAATATCCCTTTCTTCTCTTTCGTTATTTGTGTATAGGAAAGCCACCGACTTTTGGGTATTGATTTTGTACCCTGCCACTCTACTATACCTATCTATTGTTTCTAAGAGTTTTTGGGTCGAGAGTTTAGGGTTCTCTAGGTATAATATCATGTCATCTGCAAATAATGATAGCTTGATTTCTTCCTTGCCTATCTGGGTGCCCTTAATGTCCTTTTCTTCTCTGATTGCTATGGCGAGTACCTCCAGTACTATATTGAATAAAAGAGGTGAGAGAGGGCAACCTTGTCGTGTTCCTGATCTTAAGGGGAAGGCTTTCCAATTTTTCCCCATTGAGAATGATACTCGCTGTGGGCTTTTGGTAGATGGCTTTGACTATCTTGAGGAAGCTTCCTTCAATTCCCATTTTCTGGAGGGTTTTAATCATGAATGGGTGCTGGATCTTGTCAAATGCTTTTTCTGCATCTATCGATAGGACCATATGGTTTTTTATTTTTTCTCTTATTGATGTGATGTATTATGTTGATTGATTTGCGAATGTTGAACCATCCTTGCATTCCCGGGATGAATCCTACTTGGTCATGATGTATGATCTTTTTGATGAGTCTTTGGATTCTGTTTGCTAGTATTTTGTTGAAGATCTTAGCATCTGTGTTCATCAAGGAGATTGGTCTGTAATTTTCCTTCTTTGTATTGTCTCTCCCTGCTTTGGGTATCAGGGTGATATGCGCCTCGTAGAAGCTGTTTGGGAGTGTTTCTGTTTCTTCTATTTCCTGGAAGAGCTTGAACAGGACTGGCAGTAGGTCCTCCTTAAAGGTTTGGTAGAATTCGCCAGTGAACCCATCTGGACCTGGGCTTTTGTGTTTGGGCAGACTTTTAATTACTGTTTCAATTTCCCCGATGGTGATAGGCTTATTTAGGTATTGGAGGTCTTCTTGTTTCAATCGTGGGAGGTTATAGGACTTCAGGAATTTATCCATTTCTTCTAGGTTCTCATGTTTTGTGGCATACAGGTTCTCAAAATAACCTCTGATGATCTCTTGTATTTCTGTTTTTTCTGTTGTGATGTCACCATTTTCATTTCTGATTCTGTTTATTTGGGTTCTCTCTTTCCCTGTCCTTACAAGTCTTGCCAGTGGCTTGTCGATCTTGTTTAATTTTTCAAAAAACCAGCTCTTGGTTTCATTAATCTTTCGGATTGTTTTTTTTTGGTTTCCAGGTCGTTGATTTCCTCCCTAAGTTTCACTATTTCCTTCCTTCTGCCTGGGTTGGGCTTCCCTTGTTGGTCTTTTTCTAATATTTTCAGCTGTGAGGTCAGGTTATTTATATGGGCCCTTTCTTCTTTTCTGATGAATGCTTGCAGAGCTATGAACTTTCCTCTTAACACAGCTTTTGCTGTGTCCCACAAGTTCTGATAGTTGGTATCTTCATTGTCATTTGTTTCTAAGAATCTTTTGATTTCCTGTTTGATTTCTTCTATGACCCATTTGTTGTTCAGCAGTGAGCTGTTTAGTTTCCAGGTGTTTGGTTTAGCTCCCTGCTTCTGTGTATGGTTCACTACTATTTTCAGTGCATCGTGATCTGAAAAGATAGTCGACACAATTTCAATCTTTTTTATTTTGTTGAGGTATGCTTTGTGGCTCAGTATATGGTCTATCTTGGAGTATGTTCCATGTGCACTGGAAAAAAAAGTGTATTCAGCTTTTTTTGGGATGAAAAGCCCTGTATATATCAACCAGCTCTCTTTCTTCTATTTCTTCCTTCAGGTCCAGTATTTCCCTGGTGAGTTTCAGCCTCGTCGATCTATCCATAGTCGATAAGGCAGTGTTGAAGTCTCCGACTATTATTGTGCTACTGTTAATGTCTTCTTTGAGGTCTATTAATAGTCGTTTTAAGTATTTTGCTGGCCCCTCGTTTGGCGCATATATGTTTAGCAGTGTGATTTCTTCCTGGTATACATACCCCTTAATTATTAAGAAATGGCCTTCATTGTCCCTTTTGACCTTTTTCAGCCTGAAATCTATATTGTCAGATACTGGGTATGGCCACACCCCCCCTTTTTGGAGGGGTTGTTTGCGTGGAGAATGGTCTTCCAGCCTTTGACTTTGAGTCTGTGTTTGCTCTGGTTATTCAGATGTGTTTCTTGTAGGCAGCAGAATGTTGGATTCAGTTTTTTAATCCATTTTGCCACCCTGTGTCTCTTAATTGGTGCATTTAGACCGTTGGCGTTGAGAGAGATTATTGTCATTGGATTTTTGTGCCATCTTTCTGTTTAACCTTGTTGTGGTTTTGGGTTGTCTTATTTTACAATAGACCCTTCAATCCTTCTTTTAGAGTTGGTTTTGAGTCTATGAATTTCCTGAGTTGTTGTTTATCCATGAAGTTGTGTATCTTTCCTTCGCATCTGAAAGTAAGTCTAGCTGGGTAAAGAATTCTTGGTGAGGCCTGAAGTTCATTGAGTCTTTTCACAATATCCCACCATTGTTTTCGGGCTTGGAGTGTTTCATCTGAGAAGTCTGCTGTAAATCTCAGGGATGCTCCTTTGTATGTGATTTCCTTCTTTGATCTTGCTGCTTTCAGTATTCTATCTCTGTCTATCGTTTTTGTCATTTTAATAAGGATGTGTCTTGGAGTATTCTTATTGGGGTTTCTTTTAGCTGGTATCCTTCGGACCTCCTGTATCTGGGAGCATGCTTTCTTCAGTTCGGGAAACTTGTCAGCGATGATGGCTTTGACAGTTTCTTCTTCATCAGGGTTTTTCTTCTTGCCCTTCTGGCACCCCAATGATGCGTATGTTGTTCCTTTTTGGCTTCATCCCGATTTTCTCTAGTAGTCTGTTCGTTGATTGTGAGTCTTTTTTTCCATCTTCTGGTGTTGTCTACAGAATCTCTGAACCTCGTCTTCGAGATCACTAATTCTTTCTTCCGTAGCTGTTACTCTGCTTTGGAGGCCTTCTCCTGTGTTTTTCAGTTCACTTACCTCATTTTTAATATCTGTCATTTCTGCTTGTACTTTGGTCTGAAATTTACTCAATTCTGCTCTCATTTCCTCCTGTACTTTACTGAGTTTGTATTCCATTGTTTCTTTTATTTCCTTGTACATCTTTAACAGTTGCTTACGAAATTCCTTTTCAGAGAGGTTATATAGCTCATCGTTATTGCTGGACTCATCGGTATTAATAACTTCAATCGTAGAACTTGAGGGACTTTTGCGCTGCTTTACCATAATGACTATCGTAGGTTGAAAATGAGTGTTCTGGGTGACTAGTCAGTAAAGTTAGTTGTGCCTGAATTACTTTACAGCTAGGGACGTATAGCAAAGAGTGTAGGGGACAATGCTCAGTGTTATGTCAGGTAGATAGAATATAATAAGCCCAGCGTCCACCCAGCGGTTTTGAATTTTGGGGGTGTCTGTGGGTGGTTCCGGTGTCAGGGGGTCAGGGTGGAGGTCTTGCAGTGGGAGTTCCTGCGCCGATGGGTGGGGGGTCGGTCCCCTCCCTCAAAGCTGGAGCCTTTTCTCCTGGAGCCCAGTGGTCAGGGGGCTGCCGCCGCGGGAACGCACCTGGTGGGAAGAGCGCGGAGATCTGCTGGGCGTCGGGGCTGGATGGCGTCAGAGGGAGTTCCTGCGCAGATGGGTGGGGGTCGGTCCCCTCCTCAAAGCTGGAGCCTTTTCTCCTGGAGCCCAGTGGTCAGGGGGCTGCCGCCCGGGAGCGCACCTGGTGGGGAAGAGCGCGGAGATCTGCTGGGCGTCGGGGCTGGATGGCGTCAGAGGGAGTTCCTGCGCAGATGGGTGGGGGGTCGATCCCCCCTGCAAAGCTGGAGCCTTTTCTCCTGGAGCCCAGTGGTCAGGGGCTGCCGCAGCGGGAACACACCTGGTCTATTTTCTACTTCTTGAAAGTGCAAAAATAGCATGTATTCAATACAAATCGTACTTTGAATTTAAATCTTCTCCTAGACAAGTGTATGCAATTGCGATACTCTGTCATTAGATGGGGCAGCACATTGACTCAGAGTCTCAATAAGTCATGAGATGTTTGGGGTCTGAGCAATATATAGTCCGTTGGATAGGGCATTTGACTTGTGAGCAGCTGATCTGGATTTGATCCCTAAGCGTCCTATAAGGTCCCTTGAACACTGCCAGGAGTAATTCCTGAGTGCAGAGCCAGGAATAACCCTGAGCATTGCCGGTATGACCCAAAGAGCAAAAGAAAAGAAAAGAAAGAAAGAAAGAAAGAAAGAAAGAAAGAAAGAAAGAAAGAAAGAAAAGAAAGAAAGAAAGAAGAAAGAAAGAAAGAAAGAAAGAAAGAAAAGAAAGAAAGAAAGAAAGAAAGAGAAAGAAAGAAAGAAAGAGAAAGAAAGAAAGAAGAAAGAAAGAAAGAAGAGAAAGAAAAGAGAGAGAGAGAGAGAGAGAGAGAAAGAAAGAAAGAAGAGAAAGAAAGAAAGAAAGAGAGAAGAAAAGAAAGAAAGAAAGAAGAAAGAAAGAAAGAAAGAAGAAAGAAAGAAAGAAAAGAAAGAAAGAAAGGAAGAGAAAGAAAGAAAAGAAAGGAAAGAAAGAAAGAAAGGTCATGTAACATTGAAGGTGAAAAATTATAGGAAAAATAAATATAGGAAAAAGGTTTTATATGAAATGATATTAACAGTTGTAAGCATTCAGATCACGTTTAAGGTTTTCAACCTTTTTAAACTCTGTGGATGGACAAAGGTCCATGAGGAGGTGACTAAAACCATATGAAAGTTATTTAAGAAACATCTTTCCTGTGGACTGGCAGGAAATTTTTTGTGGAATTTTCTGTGGGTTGGCATCAGAGGTTAATTGATGCCTGGGCTGGGCTAAGCTACACTATTCAGTAGATAAAGTTTATTAAGTGCTTTCTGAGATGGCACGTTTGACTTTCGATGGGCTTATCAGGAGTGAAAGAAGATCTGTAGCTAGATGTGGGTCTTTGTCCTGTACTTGCACATACACAGGCAAATGCTACTGGTTCAGATATTTCTATAAAGGAGACATTGTTCTCTTTCCTTCTTTCTTTTTTTTATAATTGAGTTCTAAGTATAATAGTGGCTGATAAACGGAGCAGAGCTGCTACTGGCTCTCTCCCGTTGCACGCTAGCCAGCTTTGTGGCCGCGCATTTCATCAGTAAATGCAAGGACTGAGAGTCTACCTACTACCAAGAGTATCCGACCCACATGGCAGAGCCTGGCAAGCTATTCATGTCATATTCAATATGCCAAAAGCAGTAACAATAATAGACCTCATTCCCATGACCCAAGTGGTTTGATGCTCTTCGTGTTCATGGAGTGAGCAGTTGTCCTTGGGCTACTCTAGCATTTGACAGGGACAAATGGAGACATTACTGGCACCCATTGAACCAAATCAATGAACAACAGGAAGATAAGTGACAAGTATAATAGTACTCATAAAATTATGGCATTAATTTGGTATTTTTTGAGCCTACTTTAGGAGAGATTTTTTGTTGATTGCAGCTTAACAGGGTGTGGGACTATCTTGATGCTGACTGACCCCTATGCTGTGGAGCAGTGAGTAATGGCAGCACGCCCCTAACCCACATTTGTTGTTGGGTACCTCTCCTGCTCCTGTTTTTCTCCTTTCCAGCACTCACACTAGACAGACTATCTCCTGAGACAGGGAGAATCTTTCAGAAATTGATCCAGTAGGTTGATGAACTTTATGTTAGTGGTACCAATGAAGAGGTCATCTCTTTGGATCCAGATATAAGATGGTTTTCTGCCTCTATGTTGACTTTCTTAATTTTCCTTTTGGTAGTGACACCTCCTGATAAGAGATTTACTGGGTATGCTGATAACCTGGACTTAGGGATGCCTGATAATGACTGACATACTACATCAACTTCAATTACAACATTCTGTTGTTCCAAATATCATAGGCCAAACCTACACCTCTCCCCAAGAATTCCATTCCAGGCTATCTCCATATTACTAAATTTGATTCATAAACCCATTAGGATTAAGTACTTGATATTTATTTGTATTTTCTCATGGTCCCAATATAAATAAGGTGACTAAGAGGCATGACCACCCTAGTGATACGTAGCCATTTTCTTTTCAACTCTTCTGTTGCTCACATAGGGGAAATGGTTTCCAGGTCCTGTATGTTCAAGACTTTATGACTTTTTGTTTTGCTTTGTTTAGGAGCTACATCCAGTAGAGCTCATGGTTTACTCCCAGCTTTGTACTCAGAGTTACGCTTGGTAAACTCAGAGAATCATATGGGGTACTGTAGATTGAACCTGAGATTTTGCATGTCCCACCCACAGTACTATAGCTATAGCCCACAGTCTTTATGACTTTAACCAAAAAGTCAGACCTACATAAAATCAGGCTCCTTCAAACGTTGCCTGAGTGTGAATATAAAGCCTGATAAGAGATCAAAAGCCCAACTAGAGGCTGAAATAAAATGAAAACAGAATTATTTTTAACTGAACAATATTAGAAAGTTTCCTTGACTTTTAGTGTTCATTGGAAATGAAGGACTGGGTAAAGAATGGTGAATGAGAGGAAATGCGTGCATATAAAGGAGCATATAGGAAGGAGCACATAGGACAGAAGTTTTAAAGAAAGAGAGAACAATATTCCTAAAAAACAAATTTGAAGGAACTTGGCAAGCTGAGAAAGGTTTTATGAAAGGCATTTTGTGAGAAGGAAAATATTTTATAAAGAAACTCATGTGTTCAAACTGAATTTAATCCTAAGGGCCACTTAAAACCTCCAACGCTTCTTATACACATCCAGTGTTGGCAAGTCGCTGAGGGCAAGACTGGCAACTTGATTTAGAACTTGATTATTTCTATGCCATGGCAAGGGATTTAAGTTACTTATTGTATTTCTTTAGAGCTTTTTTAAGCTTAATACTTCCATCCAAAGACCTATCTTTTCATCAGTTTTCACAAATCCTAGGCTCTCCCATGCATTATATCTACTTGAAAAGAGGGGCTCTTGGTAGACAAATTAAATCCAGTCCTGGGTTATATTGCTTTCAAAATCAAAGATGCCTCATCCATGGTTAAAGAATACACTTAACATCAGGGTCAAAATAATCCTCCTAAAAACCACATTTCCTCTCCTCCAAACATGCATAGCATTATCTAATACTCCAGTGTCCAATGATTCTCAGTTTTGTGTAGGTAGACCCACACAACAATCACTAATTAGTCTGTGACTTAAACTCAAGGATTTTTTAAACTGTATTAAACTCACACAACAATCAATTACTGTGTCATTGTCAGAATAATCAAATTTTACTCTTGGGTAAAACATATGTTTGCTCTTTTGGAGCAACATCACTCAAACCCCTACACAAATTATGCATCCATGCCTAACTGCCTTAGTAGCTGCCATTCCAGCTTCAGAATATTATATTCATGAAATGGCTAATGCCAGGATAAATCTTTTTATTACTTCATTCTCAATTTTGGCTCTTTCCCAACAATTGGAATTCTATTTCATTTAAGGAACCTCAGCCTCACACTGATGTCTGACTCACATCAAATTGGACTGGAACCTATATGCTTACACATACACTATGTCATTATACTTGGAACCTATTCACTTATATACTTTTGTCTCTATGGAACCCATATACTTTTATCACTCTTCTCTACTATAAATATGCCACTAGAATTTCCTTTTTCCTTTTTAATTATCTGGTTATTGCAAAATAATACCCATACTTATTCTACTACTAGTGACACAGGGAGCACTGACTGTAATCATTGTAGTACGAGAAATACATTCCTCGATCCCAGTAAATCACAACCTCTCTTTGGAACTCACACACACCATCAAGAATATTGATGGTTTACTATCAATGAAGAATGCCACCATTCATGTGCTCCAAATGAATCAATCTACTCCTGCAAGTAGTTCTCCCAAGTCATAGAACCCTGATATACTCACTACAACCTGGGGGTAAAGATATTCATAGCTCATCAAATGTTAGAGGAACAGTGTTGCTTTTTGATCAATTGGCCTGAAAAAAAAATATAAGTATTAAAAAACTCACAGATGGGGCTAGAGAGATAGTACAGATATTGCAGTGTTTCCCTTATATGCAGTCAACCCTGGTTCCTTCCCAGATACTCCTTATGGTCCCCAAGTATTCCTAGTAGTGACCCATGAGCACAGAACGAGGGACATCACCTGAAAAACAAAACAGGGGCCTGAGCAATAGTTCAGTGGGTAGGGCGTTTGCTTTGCACACAGCCGGCCTGTGCCAGCCCGGGTTCGATCCCTGGCATCCCATATGGTCCCCTGAGCACCGCTTAGGAGTAATTCCTGACTGCAGAGCCAGGAGAAACCCCTGAGCATTGCTGGGTGTGACCCAAAAAAGCAAAAAAAAAAAAAAAAAAAGATTAAAAAACTCTCTGAGAAAGTCTCCTCACTCTGCAAGAGGGGTTACTATAGTTCTTTTTCTGAAAATTCTTTTCTAATCAAGTTTTACTCTTGGGTAAAACTCTCATTCATTCATTCTAGATTCAATAGTTCTGACATTTGCTTCTTGCCTCTTTACAATTTAACTTATACCCCATTTCGTCCAATAGTTACCTATCTCCAATAGTTGACATAGCAATGGCGTTGGCAGAGACAAATCTACATCCATGATTGGTCTGAAGCAGGTCTGGAAGATCAATCATTTTCCCCTTTCTAAGATTTTAATTGTTTTCTTCAGAGGGAAAAAAAATAAAAATAATTGCCCAGTAAGACTGGAACAAGGTATTTGGACTGGCTAACCACTGGTTTGTCCTGTTCATATAAAAAAATTCCTCATTGTGTAAAACATACCCTGTAGTGTTTCTGAAAAAACATTTTGATATCTGGACCACAAAGAACAGAAACATGATCTACTGAGAAATACAAAATATGTGCTGCAAAACCAATACTACTTACAAAAAGCAATTTCCCTCTTTTTCTAAGACTAACTAATGGGCACTACCCCAAGAACAAACTTCTGCCTTTAATCTTTTTCCACTACAGTCTCACAATATACTCAATAAATCTGTTTCTTACTTGCCCCTACTTAGCTTTCCTCCTCAGTACTAGTCAACCCACCCCAGTTACCATCGTGATGACAGACCACAATAAAGAAAATTGGATTGGCACCTATGGTCCCTGTCCTGCAGGGTCAGTTGCAAAAAAATAAGACTGATAGACACTGTGGCATGTTCAGGCTGCAAGCTAGCCTCAACAGCCTCAAACCAAAAAAAAAATTGACCTGGCTAATTTTGAACACAAAATCCACCCTCCCCCTTCTCACCCCTAGCTCCAGACACTAGTCAATGCAGTCCATTAAGAATAGTTAGCAGGTACACTAAGAGAAGTACTGGACACTTACATACCTGTGACCATCAGGTGATACATGATCAGCAAACACCTTTATGGTGCTACTATAATTGTGGTAATTTCTTATTTTATCTTGCCTTGGCACATGTTTGCTGTTCTCAAAGTACTCTATTCTGACCTTCAGTTTTTTATTACAGAGACAATTTCCCAAAGTCATTGTCATCATTTAAAAAGAGTAGTCAAAGGTGATCTCTTTCAAAGAATTTTCTCTTTACTTATTTTTTTTTTTTTTCTTTTTTTTTTTTTTGGTTATATTTTTATTACACTACTGATGTAATAAAGTAAGATGTTCATATTTGGTTTTCAGTCATACAGTGTTCCAGCACCCATCCCTCCACCAGTGCCTATTTCTTACCAGCAATGTCCCCAATTCCCTCCCCCCCCATCCCCAAGCCCTCCTCTATGGTAGGTTCTTTCTCTCTTCTCCTCTCTTTTTCTCTCTCTCTCTTCTTTCTCTTACACATTCATTGTCTTGCAATACATACATGTGGAAAAAGCATTCATATTCCTTTTGGCCATTCGAATTTCTTCTTTGTCAAAAGTTGTCATAGGTTATCATGATAACATAGGTTATCATGTATATCCCTTGCCTATATTCAATGCTCAGTTCTAGACTGGTATTACCATTTTCAACAATTATTAGCACACTCTTTCCTTCTCTGTCTTACCTAACCTAAGTGTGTGTGACTCCCACACACTTGCAGTTAGTTGATTCCACCTATCTGCAAGACCTCCTAATCCATGTTTTGCCTGACCTTGGATATTGGTATCATACTATATATATATATATATAAAATACATAATATATATGTATATGTATATATACATATATATCCATCATACTATATATGATGGGGCCCGCCATTTTCCACATCTGAACTTCCCTCTCGTCACAACTCCACCCAACAGACCAGACTATCACAGCCCGGATCATCAACAGCCACCCTGCAGCAATTTTTTTTCAATCTGGCCCAGGTATGCTGAACCAGAAACTCTCAGACATGGGGCAGAGCTGCTACTTGCTCTCCCTGTGCCCAGCTGCTCATGAGGCGCCTGGGAGGCATGCCGGGTTCGAGCCCTGGTCTACCACCCCAGCACCTCACAACAAGCCAGACCACCCTCCCCTACTTCCATGGGGCCTGTCATTTTCCACATCCGGACTTCCCTCTTGTCACAACTCCACCCAGCAGACCAGACTATCACAGCCCGGATGCTGCGGCTGCTAGTGGCCATGTGGTTCATCAATAAATGCTTTATTTAGAGGTGACTACAACAGTATGCCACCCGCACAGCAAGCCTGGCAAGCTGCTCGTGTAGCATTTGATATGCCAAATACCAGTAACATTTATATTAGGTCATTCCCGTGACCTAATATAATGGTTTCAGGCTCTTTATGTTCCTGGAGCAAGCGGATGCCTTTGGGTTCTACTAGCATGAGACAGGACATATGGAGATATTACTGGTGCCCACTCTAGCAAATAGATGATTAACAGGAAGATAGTGATACTAGTGATAGTGATATCACGCAAATAAATGCAGTCATTCTGTATCTGTCCTTTTCCTTCTGGCTAATTTCACTCAGCATGATCCTCTCCATGTCTATTTATAGGCAAATTTCATATCCTGGGAATCCAAATACACACAGCAGAAACACTATCTGCATTTTTATTTTCATAGCAGTACTATTCACAATAGCCAGAATCTAGAAACAACCAGAGTGTCCAAGAATAAATGACTGGATAAAGAAACTTTGGTACATCTAGACACTGGAATACTATGCAGCTGCCAGGAAAAACAAAGTTAGGATTTCTTTTTTAAAAGGACAAACCATTTGCTTGCTCCCCACCCCCCAGACTCTCTTCACTTGGATCACTTGTATCACTTGTCTTCCCGTTTATAATAGATTTGCTTGAGTGGGCACCAGTAACATCTCCATATGTCCTGTCACATGCTAGTGTAGAAGAGATAAAGAACCTGCATAAAGGAAGTCTAGGGGAGGGGGAGGGAAGTGGGGATATTGGTGGGAAATGGGCACTGGTGGTGGAGGGATGGGTGCTGGAACACTGTATGACCAAACCTTAAACATGATGTTCTTTGTAATTGTATATCTCAGGGTGGTATAATAAAATTTTAATTAATAAAAGTAATTTAATTTTTTTTTTGCTTTTTGGGGTCACATCCAGTGATGCTTACTGGTTACTCCTGGTTCTTCACTCAGGCATTACTCCTGGCAGTGCTTGGGGGAACCATATGGTATGCTGGGGATCGAACCGGGTGTGCTGTGTGCAGGGCAAATGCCCTCCCACTGTGCTATTGCTCCCTCCCCCAAAAAAAGTAAAAAGATAAAACATTTTCCTTAAGGAATGAGATATCCCCAGACAATTTACAATTACAAAGTGTCTCTAGTTAAATAAGGCTTTTTTCAACTAGATTCTTGAGTCTGATATTTCTTAATATGTTATGACTATCAAATTCATTCTAAAACTAAGTAAACATTCTTAGTGAGTTTATTTATTTAAGTGTATAATAGTATTATGTAACGTTCAGGTATATAACAGTATAAGTTAACAGTATATATTATATTATGATATAACAAAAATCTTATTTTCATGTATTTCCATACTGTTGATCCCTTGAATCAATTTATTCACTCCTTTACCACTTCCCTTGGTGACTATCCTTTGTTATCATAGTCTATTTTGTTCATTCATTAGTTTTATTTCTTTATCTTCCATACATGAGTGAAATTCCACCACGTTTGTCTCTCTCTGAGAGATTTTATTTGTAATACATGTTGGGTCCATTCTTGTTGCAAATATTAGTATTTCATCTTTCTAAAACATATATCAATAATATTCTATCTTATTGTTGTCCGTCATATACAAACTGTTCACTCAAGTCATCCTGAGCAGGATTGGCAGAACATTAGATGAAGAACAGCCATGCGAAAGGCTAGCTTCCGGAAAGGATTCAGCACAATCGACCATATCCACAGGATAACCAAACTCATTGAAGTCTATAGAGAATTCAAGATGCCTCTCTGTTTCACTTTCATTGATTTAAAGAAAGCCTTCGATTCTGTGGAGACTGAAGCAGTCATAGAAGCCCTAGCCAAACAGGGCGTTCAAACCCAATACATAAAGATCCTTCGTGAACTATATCACGGTTTCACCACTAGGATCTCCCCATTCTACAGGGAAATGATCATCGACAAAAATGATCATCAGGGGAAGTGATCATCTTCAAAAGATGGGTTCGGCAGGGTGATACCATTTCACCAAAACTCTTCAGGGCTACCCTCGAAATCATCATGCGAAAATTAGAATGGGAAAAAATGGGAGTGAAGATAGATGGCCAGCAACTACACCACCTATGCTTCGCTGATGACATCGTTCTAATAACACCAAACATCAGCCAAGCGGCACAAATGCTGGCAGACTTTGACCGAGAATGTGGAAGGATAGGCCTACAGCTGAATCTCAACAAAACTATGTTCATGAGAAATGAACTAGTTCCAGAGGCCCCATTCACTCTCAATGGAACAAACATCTCTGAACGCAACAGCTATGTGTACCTAGGTCGAGAAGTCAACATGATGAACCACCTGAAACCTGAGTTGCGCAGGAGGAAAAGAGCAGCATGGACTGCCTTCAAAAACATTGAAACAATAGTCAAAAGAACAAAGAACCTCCAGCTATGGGCACACCTCTTTGACTCCACCGTTCTCCCTGCATTGACATATGCCTCAGAGACCTGGGCCTTACGAAAGCAGAATACCATTCGGGTCTCCCAAAGAGGAATTGAAAGAGCCTTGCTTGGAATATCACTCCTCACTCAAGTGAGAGAGGGAATCGGAGTTCCGACCTCCGTGGCTATTCTAAAATCAAGGACGCTGTCTCATCTGCCAGAACATCGAAAATCAGATGGGCTGGTCATATAATGCGATCTGGAGACGACTATTGGACTAGAGCCATTACCAATTGGATCCCACTGGACGAAAAAAAGATCGCGTGGCCGCCCACCTGCAAGATGGTCAGACTTCCTTATCAGGACCCTAAACAAACAATTTGAAGCTCTCAATATCCCCAAAACAGACAGATGCCATTGGGCTACACTGGCACGTGACAGGGTCAAATGGAAACATTACTGGTGCTCGCTCGAGCAAATCAATGAATAACGGGAAATCAAGTGATCAATATTCTATCTTTATCCAAAATCTTCCTCTGGGTGCTTACATTGTTTCCTGCTCATATATTTTGTATAATGCTGCAATAAATATTAGCGACTATATCATTTGAATTAAATTTTTTGTATTTGATATTAAATTTCCAAAGATTGCATTTTGCTCATGGCTAGGGTGCAATCAACTGAAAGAAAAAGCCACAGGTTGCCGGCAGTAGCTCTGTTTCAGCTGTCCTCATTCCACATTCGTGGGTTCTTTTAGGTCTCTGTCAGAGTTCTCTCTGAAACTAGGGGAGTTCATAATGTTTCCCAAGGCCATGCCAAAGGACAAATGGAGTAAAATATGGTCCAGGCCTTGGGCTGGCTCACAGGAAGTTGAGATATTGTAACAGGTTGCACCAGGATTTAAAAGAGTCCTAAAGAAGGAAGCATTTCTAAGGAATATGACAACTTCACGGTGCTAATTGGGAATATGGAATGTTAGATTTATTTCAAGACATGAAAGGGCCTCAGTCTACAGAATATTTGTGGGGAGCAAATGCAAACACTCTATAACAACACAATCACTTGAGAAAAGCACAAAGACTCAATTTTCTTCTCTGAAACTTAGTCCCATGGTATGTCCCTTCCCAGCTGGGGAGTTACTTTTCTTCTCATCTTTAAGAATATTTTCTATCTTACTTACCCTAAGTCTGAGCATCTTAAATACTCAATATTTTTATTCTTGAAAGTTTTGAAGAAACTAGGAACCCTGGATCCACACAGAGACTGTTTCTGCATCACTGCCTCAGGCCTTCAAGGCATAAATGATGTCTTTTGAGCAGTTAGCATGCTGGAAATTCCAGGAGTCTGTCAAAAAATATGTCATGGTTTCTAAACTAATTTCAAATATAAATTTCTTTTCTATTGAAGGTGACTTGTTTTGTTAAAAATGGAGAAGCAACAGAAACACTCTGCCTGATTTTTCCTCTGGGGAAGTTATAAAAATTAAAATAATTAAAGATCTTATCAAAATTAAAATAATTAAAGATCTTTCTTTTATCCAAAGTGCAGAATATATCGAAGTTAACATTTTCGGTACTAGTCTTCCATCTATTTCTAATAGGATTGTGGGGAAATGCAGTTTATGTGTGATTTGAATTGCATTTGCCTGAGCAGGAGCCTCTTACCAAATTCATTGATGATCTGTATTTTCTTTGTATAAAATTATCTTTTTTTTTGGCTTTTTTGGGTTGCTCAGGGGTTACTCCTGGCTCTGTGCTCATGAGTTACTCCTGGGAGTGCTTGGAGGACCAGGTGGGATGCTGGCGATCTAACCTGGGTTAGGCACATGCAAAGTAAATGTCCTCCCTGCTATACTATAGCTCTGGTCTCTGGGATAAAATTGTTATTTATTAGTCCATGACCATTCTGTTGATAATTTGATAAAATATGTTCTGTCTATACAACAAATATACTCTTTGTTATGATTCTTTACCATTTCTATTGCCATGACCCCATGATTTACAACACTGTTAAATACTTATACAGCTTTCATACATTATTCTACCCCCACATTTGTCACCAGAATGGCCTCTTCCATTCACCAGTACCCTAAGACTTCTTCCCATCCACCCACATCCCATCCCATAAACTTAGTTTGGTGAACAAAATTCCTGGTTCCAATATTTTTTGGCCATTTGTTGTTCAATTTTATATTTCCTTATATCCATACATATGAGAGAGATACCTCTTTTCTTATTTTATTGTGGAGATGATAACAGTTGCACATATATATAGATAAGTAGAGCTAAATTCCTAAAATTCCACAAAAATTAAAAATCAGTAATAAATAGATTTTTTTTCAAAAATTACAAAACTTTTTTTATGGATATATAATATATTAATTAAAAAATAATTGTTGTTTTGATTTGCATCTCCTTGATGATTAGTGATGATGAGCATTTTTTCATATGCCTTTTGGCCATTCAAATTTCTTCCTTGTCAAAGTTTCTGTTCATCTCTTCTCCCCATTTTTTAATAGGGTTGGCTGTTTTCTTCTTATATAGCTGTACCAGTGCCTAATATATCCTGGATATTAACCCCTTATCAGATGGGTATTGGGTGAATATTCTTTCCCATTCTGTGGACTGCCTTTGTATCTTAGTCACTGTTTCTTTTGAGGTGCAGAAGCTCTTTAGATTCATGTAGTCCCATATGTTTATCTTTTCTTCTAGTTGCTTTGTTAGTGATGTTTCACCTTTGAAGATGTCTTTAGCTTCAATGTCGTGGAGGATTTTTCCTATATTTTCTTCAATGTACTTTATGGATTCAGGTCTGATATTGAGATCTTTAATCCATTTTGATCTGATTTTTGTGCAAGGTGTTAGACACAGGTCCAAATTCAGTTTTTTACATGTCGCTGCCCAGTTTTCCCAGCACCACTTGTTGAAGAGGCTTTCCTTACTCCAGTTTGGACTCTTCGCACCTTTATCAAAGATTAACTGATCATGTCTTTGAGGGTGGGTGTCAGGATACTCAACTCTATTCCATAGATCCACAGCCAAAATGCATATGAAAAAAATGCTCATCATCACTAATCATTAGCAAATCAAAACAACAATGAGATATCACCTCACATCACAGAGACTGGCCCATATCCAAAGAGTAAAAGCAACAAGTGCTGGCGTGGATGCGGGGAAAAGGGGACTCTCATACATTGTTGGTGGGAATGTCAACTTGTACAACCTTACTGGAAAACAATATGGACATTCCTCCAAAGACTAGAAATTGAGCTCCCTTTTTGATCCAGCCATACCACTCCTAGGAATATACCCTGGGAAGCCAAAAACACACAGCAGAAACACAATCCGCACTTTTATTTTCATAGCAGCACTATTCACAATAGCCAGAACCTGGAAACAACCAGTATGCCTGAGAACTGATGACAGGATAAAGAAACTGTGGTACATCTACACAATGGAATACTATGCAGCTGTTAGGAAAAATGAAGTTATGAAATTTGCCTATAAATGGATGGACATGGAAAGGCTCGTGGTGAGTGAAATTAGTCAAAGGAACGAGAGATATAGAATGACTGCATTTATTTACATGACATAAATATATCAGGTGATCTTACCAAAAGTGGAAATTATCCCAAACGTGTGGGAGTCAGAGGTTAGGTAAGATAGAGAAGGGAACATGTGTGAATAAATGTCAAAAGGGCTGATACCAACACAGAACTGAGCACTAAATACAGACAAAAACGCACATGATGGCTTCTAAGTGTATGTAGTGCAACCCACAATGTGTAAGAGAAGGAGGAGAGGGAGAGAGAGAAAAGAGATAAATAACCTGCCATTTAGGCAGGCTATGGGATGGGGGAGGGAATTGGGGACATTGGTGGTGGGAAATGGACACTGGTGGAGGGCAGGGTGCTGGAACACTATGTGACTGAAACCTCCAAACATGAACAACGTTGTAATTGTATATCTCACGGTGGTATAATAAAATGTTTAATTAAAAAAATGGACACTGGTGGAGGGGGGTGCTGGAACACTATGTGACTGAAACCTCCAAACATGAACAACGTTGTAATTGTATATCTCACGGTGGTATAATAAAATGTTTAATTAAAAAATAATTGTATGGTGCTGGAGCAATAGTCCAGCGGGTAGGGCCTTTGCCTCGCATGCGGCCTGCCCCTGCCAGCCTGGGTTCGATCCCGAATCCCATATGTTCCCCCTTGCTCCGCCAGGAGTAATTCCTGAGTGCAGAGCCAGGAGAAACCCGTGAGCATTGCTGGGTGTGACCCAAAAAGCAAAAAAAAATTGTATTAATAATTTTATGCTAATCCATTAAAATAATAAGTTATATAACTCCTAAAAGTATACAATTTAATAATAGTGAGAAGAAGAAAAATTAAAAAAACATAAAGGACAATCTAAATATGCTTATAAGAGTAAATAAGTATGTTTATCTGCAAAAAAGAATATTAACTTTATGCTAGAAAATATATCATAAATAATGCCTAAGTATGCATGTTAATAAGTAACGGAGTGTAATATAAACCTCTATGGAAGTTTAAAAAGTCACCTGATTAGACATATAACACTCAACACAAAATGTCAATTCATTATTGAAAAAGTAGAAAAGTCCTTAGCAAGCTTAGAATAATCATACCTTTCTTCCCTTTTTTCTTTTTAGTTTGGTTTTGTTGTTGGGTCACACCAAGCAGTATTCAGGACTTTTGGCAATGCCCAATCTTTTTCTTTACCTAGTAAAGACAACTGAAAACACCATGAGTGAACATTGTAGTCAATGGCAAAGTGCTAAGAAGTTTGTCAAGAGGGGAGGGAGATAGGGTGACATGACAGTTTGTGCATGATGTGTATGGACAGGCAACACGTGTGCACACCTCCTTCGTTTCAAATAGACTTTTATAGGGTTTTTCCCAACCTACTCAATGTGGGACTTTCTACCTAGGTAAGAGTCCATTTGCTAGGATGATTGCTAGGGGGCAGAGTTGGGAGTAATTGATGGTCCTCTTGGATATTCCTTTCCTGGACTTTGTTTCTACTGGAACTTCTCTTTGGGTAGGGTGGGAGGTGGGGTCTCTCCTTCTCTGGGTCAGCCATGGCACCAGATAAAGGTCTTTTCAGGCCTTAGTTCCTGTGTTCAAAAGGAGGGTTCTGGCAGTATTTGTGCTAGTTGACTTTATTACTCCCAAGAACCTATTTCCAATGGTGTTGGTGGGGAGGGAAGGGCTGGTCCTTTCCCCATCTGCTTGTCTGCCTGCTGCAAGATGATACCTCACTGTCCTTTTAATTTGAATTTACGTGATAATAAAAGACAATGAAAAGTTTTTCAAATACTTACTGGGCATCATATTTTCAAAAGAACATCAGTCTTAGACAATTTGAATGTGTTTTCCATGTTGACAACTCTAATGAAGAGTGGTTCTTTCAGAGTTCTGGATAGCTATATCAACAACCCTTGGAAACATGTGATCCGTATCTATGGAATAAAAATATCTCAGGTGGAGTTTAACAGCACACCTTACAGAAAACCAACAGGGGAGTCTGATACCAATTGTGAACCATAACAGAAGGAGTGTCTTTGCTTGTTGGTTATGATGTAGGTGGGTAGATTAGGGAAGGGTCCCCCATAGCAATGGAATTCCTGGTCAGTAGTCAAATCACCAAAGCCATCAGTACCCACCTTGTGGCTTTACCTGGATCCAGCCCAGACAAGAGAGGGCTGGACCCACCCTCCAAGAGAAGATACACCAGAAACAAAGGTTGAGAAGATCATTCCAACTCCATCCTCCTTGGCAAACACCATAGGAACATACTGGACATGTACCTAGCTAGAAAGCCCCACCTAGGGCAACTTGGATAAAACCCTATAAAAGCCACCTTGAACAAAGGGAAGAAGACACATATGTTGCCCAAGTCCATGTGCTGTGTTTGCTCATGTCCCAAGCACATGTCGTACCCAAGCACATGTGTTGCTCACATATCCCTCTTGAGATGTATACTAGGGTTCTCTCCATCCTTGCAGAAGCCCACATTCTCTCTTGATCTTGTTACTATCACCTTTTCTCTCCCTTCTTCCCCTTCCTCAAAACCTCCAAATACAATCTGTTACTCACTCCACTGCTCATCTACTCCTGAAATTCTTTTCTGAGATAGGAGACAAACCTGGAAACTCTGAATAAGTCCTAGGACTTACTTTCCTTTACTGCAAAGAGCAATTCCTTGCTCAAGCGTGATTCCATGGTTCCCCAAGAAACTGGGTGGTGGGGATCAACTCTTGTGCTGAGAAGACAAAGCAGACATCAGGCATGACTTGAAAGCCATCTAGTGGGGCTGGTAGGACACAGCTGGTCCATGCTGTGCAGCGGCTCATCATGGGCTTTATCAGTCTTAGCCTTCCCAGCTGGCCCCAGGGTGGCAGAGGCCAATAGGGAGAAAGTCGCCATTTCTCTCCTTACCTTTCAGAAGCCACCAGTGAGGGGGTGTCCTCCATCTTCATTTAGAAAGCCAGTACCTCACAAAAAGATACTTCTGCGATAAAATTTCAAACATTATAGTCAAAGATGATATGAATTCAAAGAGAAACCTTTAGTTACATTGATCAAGGGATAGAATGTGCCCCACAGTGTTCTCAGTGGAAAGGTGAGCGTTAGACTCATAATTCTTGGACTTAAAGGCTAAAAGGCAGTAACCAAGAGGCAGAAATTAGGGTGTGACTATCAGAGATCTGTGGCAATGAAAAGAGGCAAATCAGAATTTGTAGCTGGAGGTGATAAATTTATGTAAAAATGTACGTGTTAGGAACAAACAATACCTTACAGATTTAGAGACCAGAAAGTTGCCACAACAAAAAAATAAATTAGTTTTAGACTAAGGAATGCATAATTCCTCATTCTGGAGGATCAGGAAGAGATGGCCTTTCAAAAAAGATTATTTGTGTGAATCAGAACACCCTTTTACTCGCTCTTTTATGTTGATCTTATGTAGCAAAAGAAAGTAATTTAGAGAGAAAAAAAAAAAAGAAATACAATCTTTCCTTTCCTTTCCTTGGTCAGAATAAATGTGTTTCTTGGGGGAGACAGTAGGGGTAGAGGAGAGAGAGACAACACGCACGTGTGCAGTGCAAAGAGAGAGAGAGAGAGAGAGAGAGAGAAGAGAGAGAGCAAGAGAGAGAGGGGGTGGGGGGAAGAGGGAGAGACAGAGACAGAGAGACAGAGACAGAGATAGAGACAGAGAGAGAGACAGGGGAGTCAGAGAGAGAGAGAGACAGACAGACAGACAGCAACAGAGAGACAGAGAAGAGGAGAAATTTCTTTGGAGCCCTTGATGTAACAAAACGTTTCTCTTTGCAGGACCAACTCTTCCAGCAGATATAGGCGTCTCACACACCTGACACCCTTCCTCCGCTCTTTCAAGCTCACCTTTGCATTACCAGCAGTTGCACAAACGTTATTAGCTGATTTAAAATCATTTAATCTATTTACTCCCCCACCACACACATACATTTCCAGAGAGGATGTTTCTTTGCCATTTTGTTGCCTTCTTGTCTACTCTCTCTCAACACTCCCCACTCCACTCATTTATTCATGAGTTCACAGTCTCAGACCTTAGTTGGTGCTTGTTAATGTTTGGTTCCAGCACATTTTCTTTGTTCCCAGATTAACCTCCTAGTTACCTCAGTCATCACCCCCTAGGGCACACCTGGGGGTCCTATTTTTAGAATTCCTACTGTAAATCTCTGACACAAGCTGCTTCCTGCTCTGGAAATCTCACAACAAAAAGGTCCCATCAATTAGCATAATTAGTATGCCCCTGCATGCATAATTCCCCTTGCCCGTATTTTAATTCACCATTCAAGGTCTGAAGAAAAAAAAAAGATTCATGATGCTATGTAATCAGGGGGTAGAATTTCCTTACCAGTGGCCTGTTCTCTCCTGTACAGGGTCCATCTCAGGGGAAACTGAATGAGGTACAAATCCCAGCAGAGAGCAGAGAAGGTGTTGGCCATTACATGGCAGGCTACAAAGACTGAGATCGCTATTGCCAACAGTTCAGACCAAGAGGGGATTATTGGAAAAACTGGGTGCTAGTTACTCCATTTGTATTTCTCTACCAGTTTATTTCCACATTCTGTTGTGTAAATCAAGATAATTTGATTTTGGTGTTTTTTACGCAGCAATTCGTGTAATCTTGAGGTGAGTGTATACGCCAAAAATGTTTAGGTTCTCCTACTTTTACAGGGAGTTTACTTTGGCAGACTTCTTTCAAGGTGTCATTTCTCTTTCTAAAATTATAGTAAAGGTCTAGTTAAAAATTCTGATTTCTTTTTTGATAATTTGAATGTAAGAAGGAATCATATTGCTTCTGTCCTTCCCCAACCATAGAAACAGCTCTGGGGTAATATGAAATAAAATCTCACTTATAATTGTACTTATAATTATAATTGATGAACTTATAATTGATGAACAACCTAAAACTTGAGCTGTGCAGGAGGAAGAGAGCGGCATGGAATGCCTTCAAAAGCATCGAAGAAATAGCTAAAAAGACAAAGAACCTCCGGCTCTGGGCACATCTCTTGAACTTCACCATTCTCCCTGCATTAACATATGCCTCAGACACCTGGGCCCTAGGAAAGCAGGATGAGAATGCTATTGGGGTCTCCCAAAGAGGAATTGAAAGAGCTATGCTTGGAATATCACGCCTCACTCAAGTGAGAGAAGGAATCTGGAGTTCCAACCTCCGTCTCTGTTCCAGAGTCAGGGATGCTGTCTCATTTGCCAAGGCATCTAAAAATCAGATGGGCTGGACATGTAATGCAATTTGGAGATGACAGCTGGGCTAGAGCCCCTACCGACTGGATCCTACGGAATGTCAAAATATCACGTGGCCGCCCACCTACAAGATGGTCAGACTTCTTCGTCAAGACACTGAAGGAACGGTTTGAGGCTCTTCATATTCCTGAAGCAACCAGATGCCATTGGGCTATACTGGCACGTGATAGGGTCAAATGGAAATATTTCTGGTGCCCAGTTGAGCAAATCGATGAATAACGGGATGTCAAGTGAATTGTACTTACCAGTTATTGATTGTAATTCATGAGTTTTACTGCTCTTTTTGAACATGATCCTTTGGCTCTAGTATAATTTGTATAATGATAAAAAGAAACTACCCCAAGCTCACTTACAGTTGAGTAGTTGGATGCTTGTTTTGATCATTAACAGAAATTTCTTATGGCATAAAGTTCCTAAAATTCAATTGTATATAGTTGAATTCTAGGAAATCTATATATATATATATTTAATTTTAGGAACTATATATATATATATATATGTATATATATAATTTTTTTACTGTATATGGTTTTCTCTTTTGATGCAAGAAATAGGAAGATAAAATTTGAGAGAATTTGAGGTAATAGGAGCACTAAAAAGAGAATGGTGTGAAAGAAAGAGTCAGAAACAGAATATTAACTTGACCTGTGTTTTTTAGTCCAAGGGTGTGTCTAGTTTCTTGTATGATTAGCATCATTGATTGGCTAAATTCAGAGTGATTTTAGCTGTGTGCATGATCAGTTATTTCATGCAGAGAAAGTTTTGACCTGATGCATGACTTGATCTCTGTTCTAATGAAGCCATCAGGGCTTAATTTTTCTCATGACCTCTGATTGTGGCCCACTTGGTGATTTTCTCTTGAACACTTTCTCCTTCTATAGAGAGGATTGTAAGAGAGGAACCCTCCTATGCAAAGGTCAATTTCCCTCCTGTTCTTGATATTCTCTCTCTTTTCTACTTGGCAAAAAATGTGTTCAATTGATTTTACTCTATCTGTATTGTAAATCTTACTCTTCTTTACTGGAAGACGTCACTCAAAATACAAACGATAAAATCCAAGATGATGGATTTAGATGGTAGTGGCTTACAGAACCAATTTTGATCATATTTTCCAAATTTGAACTTAAAATTAACCCCTGTAGAAATTGTCCACGTTATAAAAGGACTTCCCTATGGCCACCAGAGAGCCAGTTGCTTACCAACTATGAATATTCCACTAATTAACACAAACACTAGCATATCTCAGTTAAAAAAAAAGAAATTTATTTCTTGGATACCAATCAGTTTTCTTATTGTGCAGTACTGGGGGGTTTGAGGGCATGTAGGACACTCACAGTGTTGCTGAGACAACCAGGCCAGATGGTTTAATTCTTTGATGCCTCAGTGTACACAGTGGCTATGCCCAGTAGTTCCAAGAGTCTCTAGGGCCACACCTGGCAGTGCTGGTGGTTATTTGGGACACACCAAGTGATGTTCAGAAGGCAATGTGGTACTCAGGCATGAATGTGGTTCCTGAGCATGCAAGGTATGTACCCCTGATGGTGCACTATGCCCTGGCTTTCCAAATCCTTTTCTTACCCTTACCACCAACTGGTCCTTTCAAGGTTGCCTCCCTGCATGCTGTCTGTATTCTTCCCTTCTCCTATTTCATTTATCTTTCAATCCTCCATATTCTAACTTCTTCCCTCTAACACCTTCCTGATCCAATGAACATCTTTTTGTCCCATTACCAACTATATATGTTGAGGGAATTTTACCTGTTTAAAGATATTTTGCTTTTCCTTTTCCTTAGAAATAAACTTTCTTCTCTCCCTGAATTCTCTAGTGAGCATCTCAATTTCTCTGTTAAAAAGTTTTGTTAAATTGGTCTCAGCTGACACTTCCAGGCAATTTCAGGAGGTGATGGAACCAGCTCCTGCCCGACCAAAGCCCTGGCATCATACTCAATATGATGAGCATTTTTTTCATAAGCCTTTTGGCCATTCAAATTTCTCTTTTGTTGAGGTTTCTAGTCATTTCTTCTTCCCATTTTTTTTTGATGGGGTTGGCTGTTTTCTTCTCATAAATTTCTACCAGTGCCTTATATATCCTGCATATTAACCCCTTATCAGATGGGTATTGGGTATTGGGTATTGAGTGGGAATATTCTTTCTCACTCTGTGGACTGTCTTTGTATCTTGGTCACCATTTCTTTTGAGGTGCAGAAGCTTTTTAATTTCACGTAGTCCCATTTGTTTATCTTTGCTTCCAATTGCTTTCTTAGTGGTGTTTCATCGTTGAAGATGCCTTTAGCTTCAATATTGTGGAGGATTTTTTTCCTATATTTTCTTTGATGTACTTTATGGATTCAGGTCTGATATTGAGATCTTTAATCCATTTTTATCTGACATTTGTGCATGGTGTTGGACAGAGTTCTAAGTTCAGTTTTTTAACACATAGCTGCCCAGTTCTCCCAGTACCACTTGTTGAAGAGGCTTTCCTGACTCCATTTTGTACTCTTTGTTCCTTTATCAAAGAGTAAATAATTATGTATTTGAGGATGGGTATCAGGATACTCAACTTTGTTCCACAGAGGCAACAACATCTTTGTAAACCATAGTGTCTAAATAAAGTGATGTGGTGTGGGGAAAGGTGCTATTAAATTACCGTTTAAAGAACTCCAAGAAGTCTTTGAGAGTAGTGGCAGCTTAATTTGAATCCTAAATGGATTGATCTTACTACACATCTGCAAGGAAAGCATGAGAGTATATGACATCACAGCTGTTTGGATTTTATGATAAGTGTCAAACCACTTGTCCAAATGCTACTGCCTAGAAATACTGTCTCAGAGGTTTTTTTTTTTTTTAACATTTTATTATACCACCGTGAGATATACAATTACAACGTTGTTCACGCTTTGGGGTTTCGGTTTTGAATTTTTGAGGTGTCTGTGGGTGGCTCCAGTGTCAGAGGTAGCTTGCATAGATGACTAGATTTGTGTGTGTGTGTGTGTGTGTGTGTGTGTGTGTGTTGTAGTGTATCTCTTAATATCAAAACACCGGATCAAATTTGAACTATGAAAAGAATAATCCCATAAAAGAGCATTTTTGCAATCTGGTTTGGCCGGATCCTAAAGATGTGGATGCTTGCGGGCCATCAGTCTCTGAAGAGCAGCTTGTTTGTTTGGTGCAAAGGTCACAAATATATTTATTCATAACAACAACTTAAAACTCATCTGCAGAGCACACCAACTTGTGCATGAAGGCTTTAAACTCATGTTTTATTAGAAGCTGGGAACTGTTTGGTCTGCTCCCAATTACTGCCATCTTTGTAGAAATATCGCTTCAAAGATGTAGAACAAGAGAATCAAAGTTATTCCAGGCAGCTCCAGACTCCTAGTATGTATTCCTTCCGGAACTGCAATCCTTTGAGGCCTTTGTCCAGACCACGACCCGTTTTCCTCAAGCTTACAACAACCTTTTACCCTCTATAATGTACGTTTTATTGAGTACTTTGCTGCTGAACTACCTCTTGACATTTTTGCATAATTTAGAAGTACTCAAATTTGCTGTTTGTTATAATGTTGTTATCAGCGTTTTCCTGTTAGTACTTTTCAGTGTCCCATCACCATCTAGGACTCATTTGAGAAGAATTGAGGAGTATCTTAATATCCATAGTCTGCATTGAACTTCTGCTTGTTTGTTGATCTGGGGGGTGGACAAATTGTGTTTCCTTTTAAAACATTATTTATTTTTTAAAAATTAATTTATTGTAAGTTACAGAGTTACAAAATGGTTCATGATTGAGTTCCCTCACCAATGTGCTCAGTTTCCCTTCTATCCTTGAGTTTGTCTTTCTAGCAGGTATGTTTTTTCTCCCACCCCTCCCCCAGGTGCTTTGGTTTAGAATACTGTTACTGATAGGGTATACGTATATTACTTTATTTCTTTTCAGATCCCAGTCCTCATCATAGTAGCTACTTCCCTCTACCACTGTCTTAGTTGTCCCTTCTCTGACATATTGCTCCTCCAAGTATGGTGGTAAACTAAGGACCCATTCTCTTTCCATTCCTTCCTATTATCTTTGAGCATTAATTCTCCCCTAATATGTTTCTTCATCTTTCTCAAAATGAGCAAAATCATTCTGTGTCTATAACTCTCCATTTGACTCATTTCACTCAGCATGAAACTTTCCAGCTCTATCCATGTAACAGCAAATTTCATGACTTCATCTTTCTAATGGCTGCATAGTATTCCATTGTGTGTCTGTACCATAGCTTCTTTATTCAGTCATCTGTTTTTGGGCACTTTGGTTGTTTCCAGAATTCAGCTGTTGTGACTAGTGCTGCAATGAACATAAGATTGCAGATTTCTTTTATGCATCATGTTTTGGGGCCCATTAGTTATATTCAAAGGAGTGGAATTGTTGGGTCATGTGGAAACTCAATTCCTATTTTTTTTTAGGAATGTCCATACTATCTTCCAAAAAGGCTGGACTAGAATACATTCCCACAAGCAATGAATGGGATTATTTCCATATATTCATGCCAAAATTGGTTGTTGATTTATTTTGGGGGAATTACACCCAGTGATACTCAGGGGTTATTTCTGACTCTGCACTCAGGAATTACTCCTGGTGGTGCTTGGGGACCATAAGGATTGCCAGGGATTGAACACTGGTGACTGTATGCAAGGCAAACTGCCATGCCAGCTCTACTATAGCTCCGACCCTGGTTGTTGTTCTTTTTGATGAGTGCCAGTCATTTTGGTGTGAGGTGATACTGTTTCATTTGCATTTCCCTGATGATTAGCAATTTAGAGCATTTTTCCATATGCCTTTTGGTCATTTGCATTTATTTATGCAAATTTCTGTTAATCTCTTCTCCCCCATTTTTTTGTGGGGCTGGAAGTTTGTTCGTCTTGTAACATTGTACCAATTATATATCTTTAATTTTGACTCTTTATCAGATGAGTGGCAGGCAAATAATTTCTTCTAGTTTGTAGGCTATCTTTGTATTTAGATCTTTATTTCCTAAATGCAGAAGCATTTATTCACTATTTTTAAAATAGACTATTTACATTCAGAATAAATTCTGGATTACCTAAAAAATACATTAAAATATTTATAGTCAAATAAATAAATATATAAATAAATAATGACTCCAGTTCTATCCCTGGCACCAAAAAAAGAACAAGTCTAATGTTTATTTCTTCAAATTTTTCCTCAAGTTCAGGCTTCTCTTCTGAGTCCAAGTATGCTAATTCTTCTTGAATTCATCACTATAATATTATAGAGAAAACCTGAACTTAATGTAGCCAATATGGAATTCTCGATTGTATCCCTTAATGTAATTTCTTAGTTATAACAGTCTCCTGACATAGAATCATAGACTGTCTCATAACCATATATATTCCCACTTAAGAATTCAATATAAAAACATAAGAATTATTTTTATTTCTTTTTTTCTCTCACAATTCATCTATTGAATAGACTGTCATAAAATTATTTTGTTTTGTTTTCAATTCCCCTCTGCAGATTGTCACTCCCCATTAGATTTCTAGAATTTACTTCTTCTGTTTTAGTTAATTCCATTTGGAAGACTTCTCGTTTCCTAGCACATGTTCCTTCTACCTGAGATAATCCTTGTTTTTACTTTGTCTATTTTATTTATTTATTTTTGCTTTTTTTTTTTTTTGGGTCACGCCTGGCAATGCTCAGGGGCTACTCCTGGCAGTGCTCTGGAGACCACAGGGGATGCCGAGGATTGAACCTGGGTCAGCTGCATACGAGCTGATAGCAAACTCCCTATTCGTTGTTATTGCTCCAACCCCTCCATTATATATTTTAATCTTTTTGATCCCATGTAGCTAAATTGCAGCTTCCTTAGAAAAGCCTTTCCCGCCATAGTCACCACCACTCCTACCAGTGAGGTAGGTCTTCCCTCAATATTGTCTTTATTAACCAAGTTAATTTGTGTATTTTCATCATAGCTTTTACTTTTACATAAACACCGTGAGGGTTGCCATTTTCCACATCTGGACTCCCCTTTCGTCAGAGTTCCACCCAGCAGAAGAGCTGATCACAGTCTGCCTCATGCGGCCACAAAGCGGTTCATCAATAATGCTCAAGCTTAGAGATTACTACAAGAGTATCCCACCCACATGGCAGAGCCTGGCAAGTTATCTGTGTCGATTTGATATTCCAAATACCAGTGACAATTATAGATCTCATTCCCATGACTTTATGGAATGGCTTGAGGCTCTTTATGTTCCTGCAGCAAGCAGATGACCTTGGGCTCTACTAGCATGTGACAGGACATATGGAGATCTTACTGGTGCCCTCTTGAGAAAATCAATGATCAACGGGAAGACAAGTGAAGTGGATACAAGTGATTAATTATAAACATCTGTATTCCACATAGACTGTGAAAATTAGGAGAGTAGGAACTGTTCCTTATTTTTCCCCAGTGCTCACCATAGGACACAGCACAGAGAAGAAACTTAAGACATGGTTGTGAGGTGAATGAAAAGAAATAGAAATAGAACCAAGTTCCATGGTAGCAGAAAATCCAGTGTGGCAGTATTGTCAGAGCTGCGGAGCTACCTCCTCCATTCACGAGTAAGAGAACTTGACCCAAGTACTCTACTCTCCACAGAGAATTATCTGCAGCTTGTTCTCCATATCTCCATATAAGTTCTTCAGCTAGAGATAAGTTATTTGTTTCTACCAGTGCCTGCACTGACAACTGTAATAAAAGGAAATACAATCATTAACTTGTCAAAATTTTAAACACATCAAGCATATCTGCTCATTTGGGAGTTGCCCAAAATTTTTTTTTAATGGGGGCTGGATCAATAGTCCAGAGGGAAGGGCATTCACCTTGCACTTGGCTGATGTGGGTTTAATCTCCGGCATCCCATATGGTCCCCAAGCACTGTCAGGAGTAATTCCTGAGTGCAGAGCCAGGAGCAACCTCTGAGCATCGCTGAGTGTGATCACTCAGCCAGAAAAAAAAAAAAATATTGAGCCACTCCCAGCAATGCTTGGGAATTATGTGGTACCAGAGACTAAACCATGACTCCCACATGCCAAATACATACTTCAGGCCTTTGAACAGCTTCCCTGATCCAGCAGATCTGCCTTAATGTTGATTTTTCTTGATTTAATTTTAAGTCTTGGATTGCCTAAAAAAAATTTTACTCACGTGTGAATTGATGTTATAACTTCTGTGTTTATAACTTATATAACTTATATGCTTATAACTTCTCCCTTTTCAAATATACCTTAAAATTCTATCTCACTGTAAACAATCACACACATATTTATGTCACCTGTTTGTAGGTACCCTTATATATGTAACAGCAGATTTCAGATAAATTGATCCCAGAGTGTCTCACGGTTACCATGTCAGAGATTCAATTTTTATTTTCTTCTTTTTAAATTTACATGTAGTATCATATGGAGCATATTTCTAACTATTAAACTTTTGTTCGATTGAAGAGTGAACTCAAAAGCACTTTCAACTTTAAGCCAATTGATATTTGAAATTTACATCATTTTTGCATTATTTTACCTCCAGTATCTTTTCAGTCTCACAAAATGTAGCCATTAAGAAAGGAAGAGAAATATAATAAAATATTTTATCTCCCCAAAGAGGAATAGCTCAATGTAAGTTGTTAGGAACTTAGATTAGGATTAAGAAAATGCACATGAATGTTGACTAAAAGAATGAGTTTTGCATGAGACCAGAAAAAAGACTGCACTTACAAAATAATCTGCTGAAGGAAACAGCAGTAGCCAACTTTATAGCCAGTTGCTAACAATTCAAGTTTCATTTACCTACAATTATTTAGTATGCAACCCTGAATTTTTTCTCCATTCAATTAACCACTATTTTTATTAAGCTATTTTTTTTCATGCAATTAAAAACTTGCATGAAATTGATGGTTTTGGGGCACCAGATTAGTAATTCATTGGTTGCACTAACACAAAAGAATTATTACAATAGCTGTAAATGTATCACTAGTATTTTGACCCTGTGTTTGAAATTGTCTAGTCACGCTTGGTGCTGCATTTTCACGGCCTTGTACAATCTTCTGTGGTCCATCTGTGTCTCTCCCCTTGGAATACGGGGTTTTCCCTGTCTGCACACTCACAATGAGCTGTGTGGGGCGAGAACAATGTGTTTCAGTTCTTTCTGAGTTGCAGGCTGTGATTACCAGACTCTAGAGAATTTTTGGTTTTCATCATCAGTCTGTTCCCAAAGGGGCACTTGGGAAATCATTTTCTAGTTCTGAATTAGAAAATAGTGACCTTTACCAGTAATGGCTACTGAACTCATTCCTTACATGCCATATATATTTTAAGATGTTTAAAATAATATTGGTATAATAGTGCACAATTTTGATGCAAGTGATTGTCCTTGACTTTTTCACACATAGCATAGATTTTCAGTTGCATCTGATTCTTACAGTTGGGAGGTCCATGCATATTCTCTATATACTGAGATTATTTTGCACATGATGTTTAATTTCTTTAGTGGAAAAGAAAGCATATCTCTTTTTCAAACTGAGAAAAGGGATTTGTAGAAATTTGCCAGTTCTATTAGAATGCCCTGAATCCTAGAATATAAGTTAATGCCTCCCAGAAAATCTATTGACTTATCTTTATACTTCAATGGTGTCATTTTTATTTATTATAATTTTTGGTTTAGTTTTTATGTTTAGTGACAATAGAATATGACTATACTATTCAATATTATGGCCACTGACTACATAGGAAAGTTATACCCTTGAATTGTCACTATGCCAAATTGAGACATGCTCAAAGTATAAAATACACACTAAATTACAAAAAGTTAATACAAAGTAAATGTTTAATAATCCTTTTATGTTTTTTGTATTTTTAAATGATAATATAGAATGTATAAGACAATATTTTTGTCATGCTTTACTGCTCTCTGGTTTAGGCCTCATGTGCCTTACTGGATATACTAGCTCTTTTCCTTCAAAATGAATTCCATTTATTCTTGGGAAAGAAATAAAGAACCTGCCATGGAGGTGTGCTGGGGGAAAGGGGAGAGAACAGGGGGACATTGGTGGTGGGAGATGGGCACTGGTGGAGGGATGGGTGCTGGAACACTGTATGACCAAGACCCAAATATGAACATCTTTGCAATTGTATATTTCATGGTGGTATAATAAAATACTTATAAAAATGAATTTCATTTATTCTTTTAACAATTTTAAAGTAACTACTGGAAACTTAAATGTGATTCCAGTTACTGCATCTGTTGCTCACATATTTTTATTGTACACAGCTTTCGTAGAAATTGCATACAGTGTTTTTAAAATGTCTGTTGTACAAAACTTTCTAGAATTTGCCTGAAGTGTGATTTAAGTAGCTATGTATAGAACACTGATTTGTTTTGCTACTATTGAAGTAGTATTGCATTATTACATTATATAAATTTCAGTTATGCACCATTATAAATAAATATCATCATTATAAATAAACAAAAGTTCAACTCTGAACAGTCTAACTCTACCCTTCATCATATAATTGAACCTTTTCCTGATCTACCTTATTGCTTTACTACTGGTTACCATTAATTTGGTCTTATATTGTTTATCAAACTTTGGAAATACATCCATTAAAATATCAGGAGTGATAACTTATATGCTAACTCTAAAGCAGGTTAGTAGATATATAGAATACATATTCATGTACAAGTCACTGGTTCATAGATATAGAAAGTTTGAAAAGCACTAGTTTATTTCCTTGGTTATTTCTGCTGGTCTGTGGAATGGTATGCAAGACAGTTGTCACTATCACTATCACTATCTTCCCATTCATCATCTATTTGCTAGAGCAGGCACCAGTAATATCTCCATATGTCCTGTCTCATGCAAGTAGAACCCAAAGGCATCCGCTTGCTCCAGGAACATAAAGAGCCTCAAACCATTATATTACGTCATGGGAATAACTTAATATAAATGTTACTGGTATTTGGCATATCAAATACGACACAAGCAGCTTGCCAGGCTTGCTGTGCGGGTGGCATACTCTTGTAGTCACCTCTAAATAAAGCATTTAATGATGGCTGTGATAGTCTGGTCTGCTGGGTGGAGTTGTGATGAGAAGGAAGTCCGGATGTGGAAAATGGCGTCCCACATGGAGTAGGGGGGGTTGTCTGGCTTGTTGTGAGGCTCTGCTGTGGTGGCAGGCCAGGGCTAGAACCTGCCATGCCTCCTGGGCACCTCATGAGCGGCTTGGCACAGGGAGAGCAAGTAGCAGCTCTGCCCCATGTCTGAGAGTCTTTGGTTCAGCATACCTGGGCCGGATTGAAAAAAAAAAAAAACTGCTGCAGGGTGGTGTCGATGGTCCAGGCTGTGATAGTCTGGTCTGTTGGGTGGAGTTGTGATGAGAGGGAAGTCTGGATGTGGAAAATGGTGGCCCTCATGGAGTAGGAGGGGGATCGTCTGGCTTGTTGTGAGGCTCTGCTGGGGTGGCAGGCCCAGGCTAGAACCTGCCATGCCTCCCAGGCGCCTCATGAGCGGCTGGGCACAGGGAGAGCAAGTAGCAGCTCTGCCCCATGTCTGAGAGTCTCTGGTTCAGCATACCTGGGTCAGATTGAAAAAAAAAAAACTGCTGCAGGGTGGGTGTCGATGATCCGGGCTGTGATAGTCTGGTCTTCTGGGTGGAGTTGTGACAAGAGGGAAGTCCGGATGTGGAAAATGGTTGTCAGTGCACAGATATGAAAATATGAAGAACACTGCAATAGAGCATGAATCTTTTGTAAGGACATTAAATCCTACAAATTCTGAGTTTCCACTCTCCTTCAATCACCATTACCAGAGGAGACGACAAAATCATAGATAAGTGGACCAAAATGATAGAGAAGGATTGTCGGTGAGTAGGGAATAAAGAGATTGTGATCTTTCACAAATTTAGCTTGTATTTTTTTTGGGGGGTCACACCCGGTGATGCTCAGGGGTTATTCCTGGCTCTGCACTCAGGAGTTACTCTTGGTGGTGCTTGGGGGACCATATAGGATGCCAGAGATCGAACCCGGGCCGGCATGGACTGGCTGTGTTCAAGGCAAACGCCCTACCCGCTGGGCTATCGCTCAGGCCCTTAGCTTTTATTTTGACAAGCAAAATAAAGCAAGCCCAAACAGACCTTAACTTACCAACAATTTCCACAGAGAAAAATAGAACCAAGACTTAATTTTATCTTAAACATGATAGATTTTTAAGAACAATAATGTTTCATTTTTAACTACACTTTTATTTTGGGGTGGGGGTAAGTCTGCGATTTAAACTGAGGGTCTCACACACATGAGACACTCATCTACATCTTTGACTTTTTATAGTTGCAGCTGTTCTTTCTCTCAAACTTCAGGATATTATTAGCAATTCTGAGGTAAATTATAATAGAGGAGTTTATAGTTACTCATCTGCCTACTTTCAAATTATGGTAGAAGTACGAAGCTCTGATGCTACCAAATAAATTTAATCAATTTTCCCCAAAAGTCATTTTGTTCTTACTTGGAACACTTTGAGCAAAGGCTTCAGAAGAGTTTTCTTTGGATTGGGCTGACTTCCTGCTGGAGTTTACAGCAAGATCTGCTCGTTGGTGGAGTGATCATTCTCCTTCCTTTCAGTTGGCCTTTTATAAATCACTCTTTAGAGAATCACTCTTTAGAGAATGAGACTTTACTATTATAAACTTCTTTTTAAAGCATTGCTACTCACAGACACTTTTAATTTGAACAAAGAACATAGTTGATATGAAGGAGTCGGAGGAAAAATAAGTGGGGAAAAATCAATGGTATCACTTTCACAGAACCTCTTTCCCAAACACAACACAGGAGAATGGCAGTTAGAGCACTTCCTCTCAGAGACCTCCCAGATGCTAGCTTGAATTCTCAGCTTTAAGCACAGGACCTCAGCTGAAAAAGAACAAAAGTCAATTTTATGCTTTCCTATTTAGGTCTAAAGGACAGAGATCAAAGGCCTTGGAGATTATCTGATCTGATGTTTTCTTTACCTATGATGCTCTGAGAGAAATGGGAGAGAAGGGGGCTTTCCTGAGACATTACCCCTCATGAGTTCCTGAGTCGATTATCTTGACCAAGATTTATTAAGATGAGGGTATGCCGCAAGTGGTCAAGCTTATCCCCAGCACCACACAAATGCAGAAATTTAAATAAATAAAAGCTAGTTCAGTACTGGGGAAATGGAGGGAGAGTAGAGGGATTAAGTTCATGCCTTGCATGCAACGGGTTCCAATTCCATCCCTGGCAATATATGAACCCATAAGTCCAAATGACTGATGACTTGAAAGTGTCCATCACTGCCCCGGTGGCTCAGGCCATCTTACAGGACTCCAGGCTGCGGCCACACTGTATCCCTCAGTCCCTCACATTGGACAACGTGCAGAAGAACTGTCTGGAGGGGCACTTGAGCTTCCTGAGAAAAACTTGGGAGGCACAAAACAAAGCAAAGCAAAACAAAAATGAAACTCAAAAACAGATCAGTATTTGGGTTGTGAAATAATAGCCCATTGGGAGGAGCACATGTTTTGCACAAGGGAACATTCGTTTTCTTTCTTTTTTTTTCCTGTTATTTATTTTATTTTTTTTGCTTTTGCTTTTTAGGGTCATACCCTGCAATGCTCAGGGGTTATTCCTGGCTCTGCACTCAGGAATCACTCCTAGCGGTTCTTGGTGAACATATGGGATTGAATCCCAGTTGGCCGCGTGCAAAGCAAACGCCCTATCCGCTATGCTATTGCTCTGGCCCCAGGAGCAGTAGTTTTGATCCTCAACACCGAAAGGTTCCATGATAGCAGCCATCAGGGACCAACAAGTGCTGTTCCTCGTCCAAACCCATAAGCATCACCATGAGTGACCTATATTCCCACTATTATTGAAGGTTAAAAAGTCAAGATCAAGAGGGTCACTAGGGGCCTGAGCGATAGCACAGTGGTGAGGGCATTTGCCTTGCATGCGGCCACCTGGTTTCAATCCTCAGCATCCCATATGGTCCCCTGAGAACTGCCAGGCTTAATTCCTGAACAAAGAGCCAGGAGTAAGCCCTGTGTGTTGGCGCCATTTCATGCTGGACTCCACGCATGCGCACGGTCCTGTGTCCCGCGCATGCGCAGAGTCCCTGGCGTGGTGTGATTGGGCTTTGTCCAATCAGGGCATGTTTTGTCAGCTTGTACAAGCTCATACGAGCTCGTACAACCTGCGCCCGCCAATGGGAAGTGGACACATTGACTCGCACCATTTGCGCCAGCCAATGGGAAACGGACACGCTGAATAGCACTGTATAAAAGCAGCTTGCCAAAGGGTCGGGGTCCTTTTCGCCATCATAAATTTCAAACTAAAAGAGCTCCAGTAAAAGCGTGTTCTGAGAAAAATCCTGTTGTGGTCGTTCTTCACCACGGGTGGTCGAGGGTGTCCCACAAGTGGTGCCGAAACCCAGGAAACGCAACATCCAGGCACTAGGCAAGGACCCCCGGTTTTTCCGGAGGATTCAGAACTTAGACCCGGTGGCGGGTAAGTTCCCCCCCCCCCGGATAAGTAACAAAGTAACATATGGGCAGGTTTGTTTTTGGTGTTGACGGCGTAGATACTGCAATCCTTGTACTTGTTATTTTTGTGCTTGGAACCCTGTCATTATGGAGACTGAACCGCGCCTGTCTGAAAGAAGACAGATGTGGTGACATTCTCCGGCGAGGGAAGCAGGAGTCTCGCAGAGCACTGAGAAAGCATGTCCGATTTAAATAGTAAAAGTGGGAGGGGGGAGTTAAAAAGGGAACGGAGCAAAAAAACAAAGCAAGGTGTACACAAAGAAAAACAAGGCCTGATCAGGGAAAAAGGTAACTAAGCCTCCAGGACTGTATTCAGTTCTGGATGAATTTTCATACTTGTCGATCTCAGAGTCTGAGGAAGAAAGGGAAGACATGTTTAATTCAGAGGAAGAGACAGAGTCAGAGGAAACTGCGGTGGCATATGAGAGGGAAAGGTATGATCCGGAGCTGACCAGACCCCCGCCATATAACCCGCAAAACAATAACTATGCAAAAAAGGTCTCAGCGCCTCCAGTTGAGGGCACAAGCCTAATTCCTCATAAAACTTGGAGAAAATTGGCTTCCGCCTTTCCTATATTTGAGGATGCTACCACATATAATCGGTTCCATCAGCCAGTGGAATATAAGCAACTTAAAGATTTGGCTGAGGCAACCAGGAGCTACGGTGTTTCTGCGAGCTTTACCATAGCTCTTGTGGAATGCTTAGCCCAAAATGCCATGACACCTTCTGAAATTTTCTAATTTTGAATGACGAAGGCCCCTCAGCTGCCGATCGACATGCCAATAATGTTTGTTCTACTAATATAAAAGTAAAATGGAAAAATGTTTTGGATAACAAATGGTATGGACCAGATCCTGTAATGTCAGGATCCAGAGGAGCTGTTTGTGTTTTTCCACAGGACAAGGAAGATCCAATTTGAGTACCGGAAAGACTGACAAGCTTCATCAGTCAAGATGACAAGAGAGCTGATCATTCTGACGTTGCTGATGAATCTGCAGCAGAGCTTCGGGAAGAAGGGAATGATTATGGGCGATAACCAGGACATGACCAATGCCTGTGCCAATATGAAAAGTCAAACAACGAAAGCAAAATGACTGTGAAATATCTTGCCGGTAGTTGGTCGCAGGGAAACGGAGGACTTGTTATATAGGCAATTGATGGACATTATTGCTCTTATCGCCACCCGAAGTTGAACCCATTACCCTTGGGGATTTTACTGAGTGGATGTTTTCCACCTTTAACTTCTTTAAGGAATGGGTGGGGGTGGGAATTTTTGGTGCAATCTTCTGTGCTGCATGTTCCTTTTGCCTCTGGTTGTTAGCAAAAACTTAGAGCACGTCATGCCCAGGATAAAGCTGTAATCATACAGGCCATGGCAGCCTTGGAGCAAGGCGCATCTCCTCAGGTTTGGCTTGCTAGCCTCAAGAGAGATCTTTGCACATGGTCTTGGCACCAGGAGGTCTTGTTGCCATTGCACCCTGTAAGACATGTTTAATAGCACATTACAGCCTTTGCACTCTTTAGGCTTAGTGCCATTGCACAAGGAAAGGTGTAACGATGTTGTCTCTTTCTCCAGGCAACCACCCTCGATCGGCTCATGCTGAAGAAGTATTGGCCTTGATCGGGTAGATGCCTAGGTGTCTTTTATAAAACAAAAAGGGGGAGATGTTGGGCGCCATTTCAGGTGCTGGACTCCACGCATGCGCAGGGTCCTGTGTCCTGCGCATGCACAGAGTCCCTGGCATGGTGTGATTGGGCTTTGTCCAATCAGGGCATGTTTTGTCAGCTCATAAGAGCTCATACTAGCTCGTACGACCTGCGCCGGCCAATGGGAAGTGGACATGTCAACTCGCACCATTTGCGCCAGCCAATGGGAAACGGACACGCCCGAATAGCACTGTATAAAAGCAGCTTGCACAAAGGGTCGGGGTCCTTTTCGCCATCATAAATTTCAAACTAAAAGAGCTCCAGTAAAGCGTGTTCTGAGAAGAATCCTGTTGTGGTCGTTCTTCACCGCGGGGCGGTCAAGGGCGTCCCCACCTGTGTGTTGCTGGTTGTGACCCAAAAAGGAAAAAAAAAAGGAGGGATCATTAGACTCTGAACTATTTCACACATAGTAAGTACAGCTCTGTTTGTGTTTAGGCTCCTGCTCAAAATTACAATAGATTCTATTTATCATTATGAAATAAATAAACCTTGGCTTTTTTTGCCTATAAGTCCCTTTGTAGTAGGTGGTCGTGTTCTGCTTCTCATTACTTATTTTTTTTATTGTTTGTTTTTGCGCCATAGCCAGCTATACTCAGGGGTTATTCCTGGCTCTGCACTCAGAAATTATTCCTGACAGTGCATGGAGGACAATATGGGATGCTGAGGATAGAACCCAGGTTGCCTGCATGCAAGGCAAACACCCTACCCACTACACTATCGCTTTGACCACTCTTTTCTTCATGTTCTTGATATTTTACAGCGTCTACTTTAGCATCTTCTAATTTCCTTCACCTGGAACACACTCTTCTTTCTCCCAACTGTCATAGTCTAATGTTGAATTTAAATTCCTTCCGTACAGAGACAATTCTTTGCTTATTCCTTTCGGCCAGTTAGCTTTGGATCTTAAACATCCAACTAGGTTGAATATGGGGCACCTCTTGGTCCCTCCCTCCCTCCCACACCCCCCTCCCACCCCTCCCTCCCTCCCTCCCTTCCTTCCTTCCCTTCCTCCCTCCCTCCTTCCTTCCTCCCTCCCTCCCTCTCTCCCTTCCTCCCCTCCCTCTCTCCCTTCCCTCCTTCCTTCCTTCCTTCCTTCCTTCCTTCCTTCCTTCCTTCCCTTCCTTCCTTCCTTCCTTCCTTCCTTCCTTCCTTCCTTCCTTCCTTCCTTCCTTCCTTCCTTCCTTCCTTCCTTCCTTCCTTCCTTCCTTCCTTCCTTCCTTCCTTCCTTCCTTCCTTCCTTCCTTCCTTCCTTCCTTCCTTGAACCCAGTAGATTCACACGTTTGGAACTTTCAATGATAAATGTGAATACTCTTGTAGAATGTGAAATAAATAAGAACCCATCTCTGAGAAAAAAATCTGGACTCTCCCTTCCTAGTAGAATTAATTCATTTGTTACCTATGTAATCTCAAAATGCATGGAGTGGTAAAATTTTTGTGGGCAGCAAAGAGCTTTATTGCACTTTTATGATCAATAGTGACTTCCCTCTGCCCATATTTTGTGACTTGATAATGTGAAAAACTCAACAGTGGGAACTATACTTGCATATTTAACAAACATCAGTAATACTAGTAGTAATACCAGTAATTCCATGAAAGGAATGTGTTAGAGCAACTGAAGTTGGAACCCCTGCATAACTCCCATTGTGGTGCCTTTATTATTAAAAAATAATTGTTATTTATACAAATATAACAGAATCTCTTGAACATGCATCTCGCTTGCTTGTCTCTATAGCTGCTTGTTTGCTGGCTCTTTCAAGCTGATATTCATTCTTGGGCACACATTTCTTTCTGTCTTCCTGCACATCTTTCTAAGTCTGTTTCATTCAATAAAAACTATCTTGCTTCATTAAAAGAAAAGAATCATTACTGGGAAAATGAAAGGACTTGAAAAAATCATAATCTGGCAATCTTCTGAAATATGTTTGCAAATGTTCATAACCCAAAGAATTTTAATTAATTTTATCTGGAAATCCTGAATCATCCAATGGCTATAGGATAAATTACATTGCCAGGTATTTCAAGTATGCTTTAATAGACACCAGTCTTATAGGTTATGACAAGCATATGCACATAAAGATGAGTTTGGAGACCAGAGCACTGACAGTTGATAAATGCATCTGCCTTTGACTGTGTTAGAAGTTTCTCAGTCATAGTAAAATAATAACTCAGCATGACTAACTGTGAATTGCTGATTACCTGTGAGCCTAATTTATTGATGGTGCAAGCTTCATCACTCAGGTGTTACAAGGATCAGTGGGACTAAGTTAATTACTGAAATGTCACATTTTTCTTCTTTTAATCCAATAAAAAATTATGTTTTCAACTAGTTGTGATGCATGGTACAGGCAGTAACAATGCTAGAAAGTTAAGCTAGGGAATATGGGAGCTCTGAGCACACAGGTTAAGAGTGTTAATTTTGAAACTGGCAAAGCTATACATTAGTGTGACAACCTTCCTACCCATCAGTAACTTTTAGCATTCATTTTCACAACCATAGACATAATAAAATATAAATGTTTCATTCTCAAGGCTCCAGAACATACATACAGCCCTATGGTCCATGGTGAATTATCACTTAGTCTCTGGGAGTTACATATAAATAATTCCTGAGGCTTAAAACTCATAAAAAAAAACCTCTATGTGTTTCTAACTGGAACTTCTGAGGCTTTCAATGTCACCTGCAAAATAAAGCTATCACTGTTAATACTTTTTGGTATTTCATATGTTCTTCCTTAAAATTATGCCCTCTCCCTCTAGAAGAGAAATATAGATTTGCTATTGTCCCAAGAGATCAAAGATGCTTAACTGTTTCACCTACAGATCCCATTCCTCACCCTGATTGGTTGCTGGAGGGCCTCTCGCTCAGCATGTTTATCAAATCAATGGTGATCTTGTGGTAACATTTTACTCTCTGACATTCAGTTGGATGCATCAGCTCCTTCTGGTTCCTTTCATTGAGAAAGGAACTATTCAAAACTCCTTTAAAAAAATCAAGAGAATTGTTAGATAACAATTGTTATAATAAAACAATTGTTATATAAATAATTGATAATAAAGTGTGAATGATGGTTGTTTTCCTTGTCTTACAGAAGCTTCTGTTGGAAATTCCTGCCTGAATTAACCCAAGGGCTCTTGATGGATGCAGCCGCTCTGTGCCTCTTCCTCATCCCCAGACCAAAGTCCCTCCCTGCACACCTGTTCCAACCAACAACCAATCCATAAATGAATCGCTCAATGGAACACTCCTCTCAGAGTTTCTCAAAGGAATTCAAGAGTCAAAAACTATAAGATTATGAAATTCCCTTTCAAATTTCTCAAATTTTTCTAAATTGTCTTGGGCCCTTAGCAAGGAATATTGATTCTTTTTACTATAAAGTCATTGTAGATTTTAGGTTAGGTTTGATGTGACTGGAGTAATGAAATAATTGAGTTGCTGCTGCCTTGTTTTCTTGTTTTCCTTAACTAATTATTACAAGAAAAGGATCCCTTCCTGTTGCAAGGGTGGCCTGAGTGATAGCACAGCAGGTAGGTGTCTCCCTTGCACATCACCAACGGGTTCGATTCTCCATCTCAGGCATCCCATATGGTCTTCCCTCCATCACCTCCCCCCCCGCACTGCCAGGAGTAATTCCTGAGTATAGAGCTAGGAGTAACCCCTGAGCATTACCGTGTGTGACCCAAAAAGGAATATTTAAATAAATAAACAAACAAATAATAAGTAAAAATTAAATATATTTTTATACAGTAGAAATAAATGCCTGTTGCAAAATGTTGGAATATAGTAATAATAACCCATAATACCATAACTCTGAGATAGATATTTTTAACATTTAGAGTTTTGTCTCTCTGATTTTATATGATTTTTTATGTTTTTTATATGTGTTTCATTAAAAATAATTTTTTTTTAATCACCACTGTGAGATAGACTATTTCAAAGCTGTCCATGACTGGGTTTCAGTCACACAGTGTTCCAACACCCATCTCTCCACCAGTGCACATTTCTCAACATCAGTGTCCCCAGATTCCCTCCAACTTCCCAATATCCCTACCCCTCTATGGAAGTCACTTCTCTTTCTGTCTGTCTGTCTGCTCTCTCTTGCTCTCTCTCTCTCTCAGCATTGTGGTTTGCAATACAGACATTGAATGGTTATCCTATACATACATATACAATTTTGGTTTACTCTTATGTAGGTTGAATCTTTGTTTTGTTTTGTATTAGGGCACACCTGATGGTACTCCCCAGGGTTTATTCCTGTCTCTGTGCTTAGGGATTACCCCTGGAAGGATTCAGGAGACTATATGGGGTGCTGAGGATTAAACCCAGTCAAGGCAAGTACCTCAACCCCTGCCCTATCTCTCCAGCCCTGTAAATTGGATTTTCATGTGAGATATTCTCAGCTAATGTTGCATCAGTATTTTATTTATTTAAAGAGAAAGAAAAGCAAGAAATTGCCACTCTAGAAAAGCAAAAAAAATATAGAGCAGCTTCTCGCCAATATTTTCCACAAGGAAAATCGTCAGTGCCATCCAGATCCTGTTGACCTTGCTGGAGACTGCTGCTCTGATGGGCCACCCTGGCTTGCCTCAGGCTTAGGGAGGGGGGGGGGTGTCAGACCAAAGCGCTCCCTGCTAGGCCATCAGGCAGGAGACGTTTCCTGCCTTAAGATTTTGATTGTGGGGCCAGAGCGATAGTCCAGCGGGTAGGGAGTTTGCCTTGCATGCGGCCGGCCCATGCCGGCCTGGGTTCGATCCCCGGTATCCCATATGGTCCCCCCAGCACCGCCAGGAGTAATTCCTGAGTGCAGAGCCAGGAGTAACCCTGAGTGCAAAGCCAGAAGAAACGCCTGAGCATCGCCAGGTGTGACCCAAAAAAACAAAAAAAAAAAAAAAAAAAAAAGATTTTGATTGTGACACCCTGGTGTGTTGCTAAAAACACTATTGGCTGAGAACTTGTCTCGCCCAGGGCACGGGCACTGTGGGGGGAGGGCCATGGACACTTGTTATTACTAGAGTGTCTATGCAGGACAACCAGCCTTCCATTTAGAAAATCACGATGCTTAAAATTAAAAACTAAACAAAAAATGGGATTCCTGTCTCTTGGGTAATTGTGTAGTGGTGTAGTTCCAATAAGTGCTCAAACAAATATGAGTAATGACTTGTTACCCACAAATGCTTATTTCTTTTTTTTCTTTTCTTTTTTAAATTTTATTATACTACTTGCAGAGCCTGGCAAGCTACCCTTGTCGTATTTGACATGCCAAATACCAGTAACAATTATAGACCTCATTTCCATGACCTGATGGAATGGTTTGAGGCTCTTCATGTTCCTGGAGCAGGATGATGGCCTTGGGCTCCCTTGCATATGACAGGGCATATTAAGATGTTACTTGTGCCTGCTCTAGCAAATTGATGATGTACGGGAAGACAGTGATACAGTGAAAGAGGAAGAAAGAAATAGAAGATCATTAATCACTTCTGATATTGAGCACTTTAGAGAACAAGTATGGATTCTATCTTTCTTATACTAATATTTCTGAAAGATGATGAGAGGAATTGTTCTATTTATCTCTGAAAGAAAATAGAAGGTCTAAAAGAATAGAAGGTATGCCTTTCAGCCATTTGAATTTCTTCTTTGTTAAAGTTTCTGTTCTCTTCATCTCCCCATTTATTTTATTTTATTTTATTTTTTAAAATTTTTTATTTTACCACCATGAGAACAACATTACAAAGATGTTCATAATTTGGTCTCAGTCATATATTGTTCCAGAACCCATCCCTTCACCAGTGCCCCATTCCCACCACCAATGTCCCCACATTCCCCCTCTCCCAGATCCAGAGCAGGCATTTCTTCCTTTGCTCCCTTTCTCTCTGTCTCTCTCCGTCTCTCCTTCATCTTCCCAATCCTTATCATATCATGTGATATATAGAATTACAAGGATGTTCATAATTGAGTCTCTACAATACAGTGTTCCAGAATCCATCCCTCCACCAGTGCCAATTCCCACCACCCAATTCCCAAACACACCCACCCAAACCCTGCCTGCCCCAATTGCAGGTACAGTTTACTTATCTATCTCTTTATCTACGTCCAATATTTCCCAATCCCTCTTCTATTACACTATATGGCTTGTCCTATGAATACTAATAATGTATGATGTATCTATCTGATTATTTAATAGTGAGTTCTAGTGTGACATCATAATTCCTCATTCCCCATAACCTCTCCAGTTTGATGCAAATAGAATGATCATTGAAGTGTACAAGTGAGAAAGATCCTGAAAGGACCTGGTGCTACAATACATTGAGTCAAAGATTAAACCACGGTGGCAGAGCCGCCTTGCGCCTGCGCAGCCTTGGGTCTGGAGTCTCTGTCTTGCTGCATTTGGCTGTGGTGGCTGGAGCTCAGGGCCAAACCCACTGGACCTGGAGGCTGGGGACGGAGTGGAGGCCCTCAATCCTTGCTCCGAGTCCAGTAGGAGTGGCCGCCTGCATGGCGAGTGGCTGTTATCTTCTTATAAAGTTCTACCTAGTCCCTAGAGGTGTTGCAGGTGTGACAGATTCTGGGCTGCATCAGCAGGTTGCAGACAGGAGACAGGCTTGTCTACACTCAGGGCTCTGCCCCATGGGCCCTGGATGTTTGATGGTCTGACAGAAAGACTGGGCCCCCTAAGGTGAGACCAGAGCCACGGCAGAGCCTGGCAAGTTGCCTGTGGTGTATTCGATATGCCAAAAACAGTAACAATAATGGACTCATTCCCAATGAATGGAGACATTACTGGTGCCTGCTTGAGCAAATCAATGAACAATGAGAAGACAAGTGACAAGTGAAAGTTCTACCAGTGTCTGATATATTCTGGATATTAACCCTGTATCAGATGGGTATTGAGTGAATATTCTTTCCCACTCTGTGGATTATCTTTGTATTCTGGTCACCATTTCTTTTGAGCTAAAGAATCTTTTTAGTTTCATATAGTCCCATATATTTTTATTTGCTTCCAACTGCTTTGTTAGTGGTGTTTCATTTATGAACATGCCTTTAGCTTCAATGTTATGGAGGGTTTTCCCTATATTTTCTTTGATGTACTTTATGGGTTCAGGTCTGATATTGAGATCTTTGATCCATTTTGATGTGGCTTTTGTTCATGGTCTTAGACAGATCATCACTAATCATAAGAGAGGTACAAATCAAAACAACTATGAGATATCATCTCACACCACAGAGACTGGCACATATCCAAAAGAGCAAGAACATTCTGGAGTGGATGCAGGGAAAGGGGGACTTTCATCCATTGTTGGTGAATGTTGAATGGTACAGCCTTTTTGGAAAACAATATGGACATTCCTCCAAAAACTAGAAACTGAGCTCCTGTTTGACCCAGTCAACCACTCCTGGGAATACCTGGAAGGCCAAAAACATACAGAGGAAACACTATCGATACTTTTATGTTCGTAGCAGCAGTATTCACAATAGCCAAAATCTGGAAATAACCAGACTGCCCAAGAACAGGCAACTGGATAAAGAAACTATGGTACATCTACACAATGGAATATTATGCAGCTGTTAGGAAAAATGAAGTCATGATGTTTGCCTATAAATGGTAGACATAGAGATAATCATGCTGTGTGAAATTTATCAGAAGGAGAAGGACAGATATAGAATGACTGAATTTATTTGCAGGATATAAAAAATAGCATGATACCAAATATCCAAGTCCAGGCAAAACATGGATCAGGAGGTCTTGTCAGTGGGTGGAATCTACCCCAAATGTGTGGAATTCAGAGGTTAAGTAAGACAGTGAAAAGAAAAGTGTACTAGTAATTGTTGGAAATGATAATACCAGTCTAGAACAGAGCATTAAATATAGGCAAAGGGATAAACATGGTAACCCCTAAATATATGTATTGAAAGTCACAAAATATAAGAGAAGGGAGAAAGAGAAAGAAAGAGAGAGAGAGAGAGAGACAGGGAAAGAGAGAGAGAGAAAGAGGTAAAGTGGGGGAGGGCAGAGGGAATCAGAGGACATTGGTGGTGGGAAGTGGGAACTGGTGGAAGAATGGGTGTTGGAACACTGTATGAATGAAACCCAAACATGAACATCTTTGTAATTGTATATCTCATGGTGGTATAATAAAAACAAATTAAAAAAACCAAAATCAAACAAACAAACAAAAAAAGGACATAGAGTGAGGTATGTCCTAGAGTCAATGAAGTATATCAGGCTTCAGGTCTGTGGACTTGTATATCTCATGGTGGTATAATAAAAAAAATTTTTTAAAACAAAATAAAATGACTGTGTCACTTGATGCGGATGGTCATTTATGAGTATAGTCATGACTTTTAATCACTATCACTATCTTCCCGTTCATCATCTATTTGCTAGAGTGGGCACCAGTAATATCTCCATATGTCCTCTCTCATGCTAGTAGAACCCAAAGACATCCACTTGCTCCAGGAACATAAAGAGAACCTCAAACCATGATATTAGGTCACGGGAATGACCTAATATAAATGTTACTGGTATTTGGCATATCAAATACTACACGAGCAGCTTGCCAGGCTTGCCATGTGGGTGGCATACTGTTGTAGTCACCTCTAAATAAGGCATTTATTGATGAACCACGCGGCTGCTAGTGGCTGCGTGAGCCGGGCTGTGATAGTCTGGTCTGCTGGGTGGAGTTGTGACGAGAAGGGAAGTCCAGATGTAGAAAATGGGCGCCCTTGGAGTAGGGGTGTCGTCTGGCTTGTTGCGAGGCTCTGCTGGGGTGGCAGGCCAGGGCTAGAACCTGCCATGCCTCCAGGGCGCCTCATGAGCAGCTGGGCACAGGGAGAGCAAGGAGCAGCTCTGCCCTATGTCTGAGAGTCTATGGTTCAGCATACCTGGGCTGGATTGAAAAAAAAAACTGCTGCAGGGTGGGTGTTGATGATCCGGGCTGTAATAGCCTGGTCTGCTGGGTGGAGTTGTGACGAGAGGGAAATCCAGACGTGGAAAATGGTGGGCCCCATGGAATAGGGGAGGGTGAACTGGCTTGTTGTGAGGCTCTGCTGGGGTGGCAGGCCAGGGCTAGAACCCGCCATGCCTTTGGGCACCTCATGAGCAGCTGGGCACAGGGAGAGCAAGTAGCAGCTCTGCCCCATGTCTGAGAGTCTCCATGTCTCAAACCTAAACCCCAACCTCAGCCTTAAACCCTACCCTGAATCGTTTCATGAACCCCTTCCAGTACTCAATGGATCTGAAGACCTGTCCTGTTACAAATTACCCTATCCACTGAGGAGGAGAAAAGGGTGGAGATGAGAATGCTTCTAGTCTGAGAGCAGACTGGGCCCTCTGGGATAAATCCAGAGCCACTGCAGAGCCTGGCAAACTACTACTGTGGTTTATTCGATATGCCAAAAAAAGTAACTATAATGGACCTCATTCCCAAAGAATGGAAACATTACTAGTGTCCGCTTGAGAAAATCGATGAACAATGGGAAGACAAGTGATACAAGTGATAACTGTGGTAAACAGCAGCTTCAGCATTTTCTTTCTTTTCTTTTTTTGGTTACACACAAGGTATTTCCTGCCTAATTATTATGTGATGGTCTTGCAGGTAGATAACTGTCTGAGTGTGATTTCCTCTTTTTTTCTGGTTGAACTTTTGTCTTTGGGGTCATACCAGGTAGCTCTCAGGGTAGACGCCAGGCTCAGTTCTAATGCTTTCTCTTTCATTTCACTTTTCTCTTTCATTTCGTTTCAGTTTACAAGGGTCTTTTCTCTTCTTTATGAGTCTTGATAATGGTTTGTCGATGTTTTTTCTTGATAATGGGTTGTCAATTCTTTCAAACAAATAACTCTGCTCTTTTTGTGATCTTTTGAATTGTTTAGATATTTTTTCAGGTTTTATTTTTGTTATTTTCTGCTCTAATTTTTATTATTTCCTTTCTTCTTTCTTTGAATTCCTTTTTGTGGATTTTTTCTAGCTGCTTACGCTGTGTAGTTAGGTTATATGTGGGCCTTTTCTTGCTTCCTAATGTATGTTTGCATTGCTATGATCTATCCTTTAAACATCGCTTTTACTATATACCATATATTTTGTTAATTCATATCCTCATTCTCATTTGTTTCCAGGAACATTTTAAATTTATTGTTGATGTCCTCTTTGACCCACCAACTGTTTGGTAGAGAGATATTTAGTTTTCAAGGGTTAAAAACTTTTCTTCATTTCTATTTGTCTCTAATTTCCATTTTCAATGTGTCATGGTCAGAGATAATAGTTGATACAATTGTATTTTCTTCATATATGGGGATATGGCTTGTCACCCAGCATCTGCTATATCATGCACCCTGGATAAGAATGTGTATTTGAACTTTGACGGACATATGCCTGGTAAGTTCACCTCTTCCATTTCTTCTTTCTAAGCCAGTGTTTCCTTCTTGAGTTTTAGTCTAGCTAATCTATTCAAAAGTCATAAAGCAGTTGAAGTCTCCAACTACAATGTGCTGTTAATATCTTCTTTCTGGTCTGTAAGCAGTTGTTTCAAATATTTTGATGATCCCTCATTAGGTATGTAAATGTGTAGGAATGTTAGTTACTCATGATGTATATAAACCTTGATCACTATCACTATCACTATCTTCCCGTTAATCATCTATTTGCTAGAGCAGGTACCAGTAATATCTCCATATGTCCTGTCTCATACTAGTAGAACCCAAAGGCATCCGCCAGCTCCAGGAACATAAAGAGCCTCAAACAATTATATTAGGTCACGGGAATGACCTAATATAAATGTTGCTGGTATTTGGCATATCAAATACTACATGAGCAGCTTGTCAGGCTTGCCGTGCAGGTGGCATACTGTTGTAGTCACCTCTAAATAAAGCATTTATTAATAAACTGCGCTGGCTGCTAGTGGCAGCGCGAGCCGGGCTGAGATAGTCTGGTCTGCTGGGTGGAGTTGTGACGAGAGGGAAGTCCGGATATGGAAAATGGCGGGCCCCATGGGGTGGGGGAGGGTGGTCTGGCTTGTTGTGAGGCTCTGCTGGGGTGGCAGGCCAGGGCTAGAACCTGCCATGCCTCCCCGGCGCCTCACGAGCAGCTGGGCACAGGGAGAGCAAGTAGCAGCTCTACCCCATGTCTGAGAGTCTTGATAAACCTTGATAATTTTTTTTAATTTGAAATCTGGGTTGTCTGATATTAATATGGCTACCTAGGCCTTCTCAAGGAAATTGTTTGTGTGGAACATTGTTTTCCAGTCTTAAATTTCAAGTCTGTGTTTGTCCTGACTATTCAAATGTGTCTCTTGTAGGCAGTAGAAAGCTGTTTTTAGTTTTCTGATTCATTCTGCCACTCTATGACTCTTGATTTGCATGTTTAAGCCATAGACATTGAACGGCCTATTCAATGAATATTAAGATGAAGGAGTTTTTGCCATCATTTATAAAAGTTATACAGATGTGTGAAGTTAGTCTTGTTTTAAAGAAGTTTAATTCATATTTCTTGCAAAGTTGGTTTTAAGGCTATGAAGTTCTCAAGCTGCTGTTTATCCATGAAGCTCTGTATTGGTCCTTCAAATCTGACTGATAGTTCATCTTGGTAGAATCTTTCTAAATTATCACACACTCATGTTCCCCAACCATGCCCTCCCCTCTCTGAATGTTTTCTTTTCCTTTCATGCCTGAACTCTCTCAACCAATGTAGTTGTGTATACCTAGTTATTTTGAGATTCACTTGAGGATTCTTGGGTGAACTTACACAGTCATTGGCCCTGATTCTCCTCTAGCTGCAACTTAGGGTTGTTTGAGTTATGGTTACCATGGGAACTCTGAGTTATTGTGGGAATACAGGTATTGAAACTAGAATTAACTTTCAGGACAATGCAGTTGGGGGAAGCTAAGAGTATATAGAGGCTCACAGAGCTCACTGGACTCTCATTTCTTCCTTGTGGAGTATGAAGTATGGAAGTTTAGTGAAAAACCAGAGAGATGATCCTGTCATTCTTCTGCATTGGGGCCTGCAGAGAGGCAGGGCAAGGTGCAGTTGGAGGGCAGAGCAGCGCCACTCACCAATTTGAGGTGTGTGTGTGGCCGGGGTGGGTGAGGTGGAGGATGGGACTGTGAAGGCATTCTGTGAGCCACTGTGGGTGTGGATGTGGCAGAAGTGACTTGCACTGAATCAGGATCATATTTCAGTTTTCCCCTAGTAGTGGTCAGGGAACAGGCAGTGTCAAGGATAGAAACTGGGGTTCCTGTAGGCAAAGAATGAACTTTTAGTCCTTAAAATCATCTTTCTTTCCCCCTAATTCCTCCTACCCACAATTTGTAGAAATTCTCCACATTTCTTGACCTCTTGTTAACATGTTTATCTTCCAATAGATTCTCATGTATCATTTGATCACTTGATCGCTTGATATCCCGTTATTTGTTGACTTGCTCGAGTGGGTGCCAGTAATGTTTCCATTTGGTCCTGTCACATGCCATTGCAGCCCAATGGCATCTGCTTTCTCCAGGAATATGAAGAGTCTCAAACCATTAGTTCAGGGTCTTGACGAAAAGTCTGAGTAGAAGTCATGGGTAATCTTCTCCATTGCCTTTCTGGAAAATGTGATAGATTCATCAGGACTTCTCAGGGCAATCATCTTGGTCTTATAGTTGACAAAGGCAGGTGGGTGTTGAGAATGCTTTTCCATGCTTCAGTTGCATCGGCCAGTATTTCTGTCCTTCTCTCTTTGAGGTCTTCCTTTATTGCTTCTCTGCACTGCTATTCGAGATTGGACATTAACATATGGTTGCCTTAGGCTCGCACATTGCCACGTTTGCAAATGAGCTTGAGAGTTTTTGAAGACAGGTGTCCTCTTGTGGCTTCTCTCTCTCTCAATGTTCTTCGCACATTCATGGAGTTGCTGAACCACTCGATGTCATCAATGATGGCATCTTCCCATGTTGCCGCAACGGTGCCAAAGAGTCCCCAGTTGGTGGTCATTCTGGTAGTCCTCTTCTTAAACTTTGCAGCCCTTTCTCCCCCATTCTCCCCATTGAACTTGTATGTTCAAGTTTCCACAGAACTCATTCCATGAAGTAGAATTTTGCACAAAGGAGGCGATGGTCCGATCCTGTTTAGAATTTTGGGACGACTGTGACATTGGTCAGGCAAAACCATTGATTGAATATGATGTGGTCCATTTCATTGTGAAACTGTCAACCAGGAGATTCCCATGTCCAATGTTCAGATACAGTCTTCTGGAACTGTGAATTCCCATGAATGGTCTTGGTGGACGTGATGAACTCAGATAGTCTCTCACCCTGTTCATTCCATTCTGAACCATGGGTTCTTTGGCCGATCTTCTCAGTCCTATCTTGGCATTAAATTCACTGGCTATGATCTTTAGAAGGTGTGATCTTCCTTATAGAACTCCTCCAGTTCCATGTAGAATTTATTAATTTCTTCGTCCTTATATGTGGATGTTGGTGTGTAGAAAATAAAGATAGAAACTGCTGGCAGTGAGTCACATCTCTTCAAGTGTAATCATCCAATATGGTTTGTTAGGTACTCAAATGAATCAATGCTCATGGCCAGGTTTGTATTGACAACGACACTGACACCACCTATGCCTCTTTTTGTCACATGTTCTGAGGAACAGTTCTTCTCTGGTATCAAAAACAGTGTGATATGATTGCTGCCTTCTCATCTCGGTCAGACCAAAGATGTCGGACTTGATCTTTAGTGCTTGCACCTTCAGGTCCCTCCATATATGCTTCCGATGCCAGTGTATGTGCATTGAAAGTACAATCTACACTATGGAATACTCTGCGGCTGTCAGAAAAGATGAAATTATGAAATTTACCTGCGAATGGATGGACATGGAGACTATCATGCTGAGTGTAATTAGTCAGAAGGAAAAGGACAAATATAGAATGACTGCATTCATTAATGGGATATAAATACATACCAGTGTTTTACTAAGTATGGGAAACGGTAATGTCAGACTAGAACTCACCATTGGATATACACAAAGAGACTTAAATGATAAACTCTAAATATCTGCAGGGCTAGCCACAATGTGTAAAAGAAGAGGGAGAGAGATGCAGAGGCAGAGAGAGAGAGAGACAGAGAGAGAGAAAGAGGAAACAGGGGTATCTTCTATTGAGGCAGGGAGGGGGTGGGCAGGAGGGGTTGTAGGTACATTGATGGTGGGAATGGGGCACTGGTGAAGGGATGGGTGCTGGAATACTGTATTACCAAGAACAAATTATGAACACCTTTGGAGTTGTATGTCTCACGGTGGTATAATAAAAATTAAAAGAAAGAAAGTACAGACAGTCATTTTAGTCCTTCTTTTTGGCACCCTAGTTTGGCCCTGAGATTTTATCAGCCTCTCCTTGCTCATTTTCTTAGCACTGCCATATTTAGGGCTCTTTCAGGGTTGGGGATGGGATCCACTGTTTTTACTGATTTTGGCATATCTAATATGTGACAGACAGCTTCCCAGGTTCTGCCATGTGGGTCTCATGCATATAAGATGTGTTCTGCTTATTGTTCCTTTTGTAGGAGCCATGGAGGTTCAGAGTGAAGTGTTACAGAAATTCTCACCAAAAGTCAGTGAAAATCCTAGTGGTGTGCTCCAAGAAGTTGAGGAACTAATTTTTAATTACCTGGTAGACCCGTAGAGCTCATGCTCTGCAGACCAGCCCCAAGCATAGGCAAGAGCTCCATATAACAGAATATCTGATAGGGAATGGGACATTTGCAAGCAGCTGGTAGGAGAACACCAAAGCAGCAATTTCCAAGCATGCTATTTTTTCAAAGCATTATCTGGAACACCTCAAGAATATCAGCACATTCAGTGTGCTCATTCCCAAGTTACTAAGGTTACAAAGCAGACTATAACAGAGCAAAGATATTCAGAATGCACTGAATGGCTACGTTACATCTCTCAGATTCAGTAGCCCCTTGATAAATCTTACTCCCTGGAATTAGCCAGTTTGAAGTTAGGCTGTTTCCAGTATGTGCAGGAGTCTATTTGGAGGAGAAGAGGCAATTTCCTAGGTGGTATTGAAGCCATATTTATTCTGAGGTCTTCTTGGGTTGCACGTGTAAGAATTTAAGTGTGATGCCAAATTTTTGGTATCACACACCCACTTCCCCCAACCATGCCCTCCCCTCTCTGAATGTTTTCATCACCACACATGACATCCACAAACGGATGAACAAAATCAACCCCAAAATCAAAGCAACAGGAAAATCAAAGGCATAGCTTCAAATGGATGCTCAGGAATGCTTGACTTAGCTGTAGCTGCCAACTCCTGAATGTGTTTCTTACAGTTCCTGAGTCATCACAATGTGCCAAAAGGTAAATTCATGACAGGAAAGTTTTTGCTAAAATAGAAATTATTTTTGACATGTCAAGATAATTCTATAAAAAAGTGCTCTAGCTAAAGTATATTTAAAATATATAGACTGAAAATAAGGCAACAGAAATTTCAGGAAGTGGTAAATCTGATAAAATTTGCAGATGACAGCTAAGCAGCTATGTATTATCATATTTCTATCAGTTTTCTCAGTATATTCTGATATTTTCATTAGGATTTTATAGAACTGGTTTCTGTGCCTTGCAACCTTCATTCTTTCTCATTGTTTCAATCTTTTGTGAACGAAATTCTAATATTTATAATATCTATGCTTCAAGTTTCCACAGAACTCATTCTTCTGTTTTGTCACCATGGTGATCACATGTTTTAACGCCCATCTCTTTTTGCTTAGGGAAGATATTTCTCCTCATAACTGCTTAATGAAGATTAATAGATGCAATTTATACCTCAAAGTTACAAAATTCATGAATTATTAGTTTTCTCAAATATTTTAATAGGGGCCACACCCAGCTGTACTCAGGACCCTGAGGCCACTTTAGGAGCTGAGGTTGGATGTTAGCAGATAGGAGATTTGGTCTTGGATTCAGCTGTGTTTGGGGATCACCAGGACTAAGCTTAGTATTGCTCAAGGGCCCATGTGATTCTTAAGGTTGAACTATAACACTTTATTCTTATCCCTGGCTCAAAACTTGTTTCCATAATATAAAAATTCATTTCATATAGAGATTGTTTTCTCTAGTTTTCAGTTAAGTAAACTGTCTTGAATAGCAGTATCTTTTTCATATAAACTTTTTACTCATTTAAATATATCTTTTTGTGAGCATTCTTGCTTGTTTTAAGCAAACATATTTTAGGAAAACATTTCTATAGCTTTCTAATTAAATGCCACAGTTCTGTTACAGGAAGCAGATTTTTTTTTTACTATGGTGATTTGTACTGAGAGATGAAACTGACCGGCTCTCAATGGGGAGGGAGACTTACAAAAGGGTGTATCTTTGTTTACATTAGTTGAAGCTAATGTAGCGGTAGCCCTCATGGATTATGGGGGAGAGTGTGGTGGAGTGGGAAAAAAGGCCTAGATTTTGCTTTCCTTTTCTCCTCCATGGTTGGGAATGTTTGTGAGGCATTGGCAGCACTTCTTCACTGTGGAGGAAGGTACATTCACATTTTAAAGGGAAGGTTTATCAACCAATTAAATGTGCCCCTTAAATAAAATGACTAAATGAATTATACTGTAATCTTGAAGCAATTATCCAGTTTTATCCATTTTTCAATGAATGTACTTACATAAGTCATTTCTTATATTAATTTACAATACCTAGGAAGTTAGATAAGTTTATTTGTATTTTGTCTTTATCCAAATTCTGTAATTTTTATTTTACAAATAAAAGCCCTTTCTAAATACAGCCTGAAAAGCTAGTTTGCCAGAATGTTTATGGGATATTAGAACTTTGGAGCCAGAGCGATAGCACAGGTGGGGAGGACATTAGCCTTGCACACGGCCCAGCCAGGTTCAATCCCCAGCATCCCATATGGTCCCCCGAACACTGCCAGGAGTAATTCCTGAGTGCAGAGCAAGGAGTAAGCCCTGAGCATTGCCAGATGTGACTCAAAAAGGAAAAAAAAGAACTTTGAGTAGTTGAAGATATAAATCTCCTATGTAAGCAAGTACTTTCAGACATGAAAGCAGCTTTAGAAAGACAGAAGCTCTTTAGTCTTGACCACAGTTTGACTAAAATATAAGAAAAATTGCAAAATTGGAGGCTTGTGGTAGATTCTGTGAATTATGTCGAAATCATTTATGGTATTTAAAAAGTCAAGAAATTCAACTGGGAGCCAGAGCAATAGTACAGTGGGTAAGTCACTGCCTTGCACAAGGTCAACTGGGTTGGATCTCTGGCTTCCCAAGGAGTGATCCCTGCCTCAGTGCAGAGCCCTGAGCACTGCTAGTGTGGCCCCAAATCCAAACCAAAGCAAAACAAATACAAAACAAAAAAGTTAAGAATAAAAGGCAATTTCTTGATTTTTCACAAATAACCGTTGTGTCCTTGGTATTTGTCATAGTTTAAGGGATATTTGCAGAAAATAAAAATATGTTTGCTGAATAAATGAATAAAATTTGTCACATTTTTTTTTTATTTTTGAGTCACATCCAGCAATGCTCAGGAGTTATTCTTGGCTCTGTACTCAGGAATTACTCCTGTTAGTGCTTGGGGAATCATATTGGATGCTAGGAAATGGAACCCAGCTGGGCCGCATACAAGGCAAAGGCTCTACCAGCTGGACTATCCCTCTGGCCCTATAAAATCCTTCCCCCCCCCCCTTTGCTTTTTTGGGTCTCACCCAGCGATGCTCAGGTATTACTTCTGGCTCTGTATTCAGGAATTACTCCTGGCTGTGCTCAGGGGACCATATGGAATGCTGAGTAGGTATCCCAACCTGGGTAGGCCTGCTGCAAGGCAAATGCCCTTCCCATTGTGCCCTCCCCGTTATCACTCTGGCTCTGTCACATAATTTTAAGTTTAACCATAACTCTTGGACATGGGCATCCAGGAGCACAAGATCCTGAATTCTGAGACCTTAAGGTCTTGCTCTTATTTCTTTGGCATATTTCTTATGGAGTGAGAACTTCCCAGGTATATCCAGTGAAGTTTTCTCCCTATCACCATCCTCAGGTTCCAGTGTTATATATCCTAGTTTCCCTTGACTCTCAAATATAAAAACTTGTAATAAAACAGAACTCCTTCCTTCCTATCTCCCACCCCCTGCTTACTGAGGGAAAAGAGTTTGTGGAAGGACAGGAAAGAAAACTTGTGCCCGAGACAAGGAAGGTGCCATAGACAGATTTGGCTGCTCCTCAAAGGGTATCTCTGTGATAAGGGGTGTTAGGCTTTTCTATGGGGATTAAGAGACAACTGCCCAGTCTAGCAACTTCCTTGCCCGCTACCAGGAAGCACTGCACTCCATCCCAAGAACAGCATGTGACATGCTGGTTTGCACACATACAATAGGAGTTTTCTGCACACATTGCGAAGACTGGCACACATCTCTACTGGTGGCACTTGCTTAGTATAGATCAGTTTCTCGGGCTCATTTGGCCTACTGTCTCCTTTTCAGAAAACAAAATTAGTGAGCGCCATTCTGAAAATCTACTGTCTTTATGTGAACAAAGTGTCTCCTAGTTACAAACAAGGCTTCCACCACCTCCTGAATCATCACCATCAGGAAGTTAGGGTGAGAGTATAGCCCACTTTGGGAACCACTGGTATAGATCAAGGCTGTGTTCCCAGACATCAAAGTTTCTCATTATTGCCAGCTCAGGCAGAACCTTAGCAGGATAGATTGCTAAACAGGGAAGAAGTATCCAGTATTGCTGAGATTGGAAGCAATAGGAGTGTTTAGAATCAAATAGTTGTTAACTTCACCTGCATAGTTTGTAACCTTGGTGGTGACTGCCTCCGATGAGTCATGTTATAACAGTTACTTAACTAACTCAGGTTGAAGTTTTTATGAGGGTTGTATTACCTGACCCCCAATTGTATTTCTTTCTTAGACTCTCCTCATTGAGGCATATTGGGCTGTAGCTGTGCCCACTCCTAATCCCAATAGGTGGCCAAGTAGTGGCTCTTACCCAGCATTGGGTCAAGAAAATATTGAAGCATATTCTAAGATTTTTCCATTTCTTTTTTTTTTATTTGCATTGAATGAACTTTTATTTGTGTTTAAGTTATTTGTCTGCCAAAGGTATCATCTCTGGGGCCATATAGCTATTTGAGGTCATACCCAACAGAGTTTGGGGAGACCATGCAGTTCTGGGGAGTGACTTGGGACATCCCACCTTAAAAATATGGCCTGGGGCTATATTTTTTGAACTCAGTATTAGCTTGAATACCATTTTAGATTTTTCCATTTCAATTCCATGTCCATGTCAATGTTCACTACTACCACTATACCCAAAATAAACACACATGAAATTATTTTATTGGAACTAAAAAATCTCAGTGGCCATTTAAATACACACTCATAAACATAGCACTCACATCATGAAATACAAGAAAAACCTCTTATCGCATCTCCTTTTCTGTCTGATAGCTGGAATGTGCACGTAACTACACACACATTGTAAATGAGCATCTGTGTAGAATACACACATAAATGAGAAATGGTATATGCATTTTATATGTATATATGATATGCATATGTTTTATATGCATATAAAATGCATTTATATGTATATATAATAAAGGAATAATATATTTTCTTTTCTTGATTTTCTTTATTAATATGCCCTTAAAATTATTCATGTGGGCCAGAGGTATGGATAAGGTGATGGCTTGCATGAAGTTGACCAGGTTCCATTCTTGGCATCTCACATGGTCCATGAACACCACCAGGAGTGATTTCTGACCACAGAGCTAGGAGTACCCCCGATCATCGCTGGGTGTGATCCAAAAGAAACAAAAAAGTAGACTCATGAAATAAGGAACAAAATAACACTACAAAATGCCCACTTTTCTCTAGTTTTAGCCTTCTACACTCTATCCTTTGCCTTTTCTCCATATATTGCAGGAATTATGAGACTCCATTAATAAATAGAATAGCATATCATTATATAAATTATATTAATAAACAGACTAACAAAATTAATTAATTAATTAATTAAATTAATAAAGACTCTCAGACATGGGGCAGAGCTGCTCCTTGCTCTCCCTGTGCCCAGCTGCTCGTGAGGCGCCCAGGAGGCATGGGGGCTTCTAGCCCTGGCCTGCCACCCCAGCTGAGCCTCACAACAAGCCAGACCACCCTCCCCCACCCCATGGGGCCCGCCATTTTCCACATCCTGACTTCCCTCTCGTAACAACTCCACCCAGCAGACCAGACTATCACAGCCCGGATCATCAACAGCCACCCTGCAGCAATTTTTTTTTTCAATCCGGCCCAGGTATGCTGAACCAGAGACTCTTAGACATGGGGGCAGAGCTGCTACTTGCTCTCCCTGTGCCCAGCTGCTCGTGAGGCTCCTGGGAGGCATGGCGGGTTCTAGCCCTGGCCTGCCACCCGGGCTGAGCCTCACAACAAGCCAGACCACCCTCCCCTACTCCATGGGGCCCGCCATTTTCCACATCCGGACTTCCCTCTCATCACAACTCCACCCAGCAGACCAGACTATCACAGCCCGGCTCATGCTGCTGCTAGCGGCTGCGCAGTTATCAATAAATGCTTTATTTAGAGGTGACAACAGTATGCCACCTGCACGGCAAGCCTGGCAAGCTGCTCGTGTAGTATTTGATATTCCAAATACCAGTAACATTTATATTAGGTCATTCCGTGACCTAATATAATTGTTTGAGGCTCTTTATGTTCCTGGAGAGGGCGGATGCCTTTGGGTTCTATTAGCATGAGACAGGACATATGGAGATATTACTGATGCCCGCTCTAGTAAATAGATGATTAACGGGAAGATAGTGATAGTGCTAGTGCTTAATTTATTAATTAGATAGTTGTGAATAAACAGAATATTGCATGATAAATATGTACTTCTTATAGCTTTACTACATTATTGCATTCTAAATTAAAGTGTTCAATTCCTTACCCCAGGGTTTAGCAGATAGACTTTTTGTTATAGCAGTGTGGAAGTGATATTAAAGTATAGCCTTTATTTTCCCTCCAACCCCCTCTAAACTCCCAGTTAAAAAGAAACTTTGCTTGTTTTTTTGGTGTGGATTTAAAGTATTTCTATTTTCTCTAGATTTATTGACATTTGATCATCCATGTGATGTGCCAATTTCTATTTTGTCCTTCGAAGATTGAAATAACACCCCTCTTAGAAATCCCCTCACAAAGCACAAGGAAATCCCTCTGAAGTCACAGGGAACCAGCTATAGACTTCATAATTAGCATCTGTAATAAAGCACTTAATCGGAATAGAAGCCTTTACTAATTACAGAAGGAAGTCAGGACAGGCTGTTCACCCACAGCTGGGGTGACACTCCACAGAGGTGTCTGGGAACACACACCCACAAGGGTCCACATCTACACAGAGCCCCAGGCCTTAATTAGCCCTAGCAATTAAAAATGAAAACAATAATCCATTTTCTCATTAAAAGATGAACATTCCTCCCCCACCTCCTTACTCAGAATGATAATTTTGCTACTGCAGAGAACAGCTCTGCTTTTGTAACAGCTCCTGACTGCTAAAGACAATGTCTAGTTCCTGACCTGAAAAACTGCATCAACCCTAAATTTCTGTCACTTCTGCATAATGGTAGATTGATTGGGGTTAATAGACTTATTTTTAAAGGTCAAGACACAAAACACTTTGAGTTGTGAGGGCTCGGGCACATAAATATTGCAAGCTATAAATCAAGCTGCTTAAAAGATGTAGAGTTTCCTGCCTCGGAATTATTAGTAACAAGCAACTTTTATTTCCCTCCCCCATATTGTCCGCTTCATTTTATTCTACATCTTATACATGTAACCAAATACATACCCATAGGGCTTATGATTCATTTATCCTACTAATTTTCAGGAACCTTGAGGTGAGGTGTAACCTTATGACAACTTAGAGTTTCTATGTTTGTTTTCCCTTTATATCTAGGGTAACTATTGCTGAGAAATAAGAACTCTCTCTTCCATCTATCAATTTAATGATGACTTGATGGTCAAAAGTAATACAGCTAGATTAAGAGATTCAAAACTTAGAAAAAGAAAAAAAGGAAAGACGGAAGAGATTTTTTTTAAATTAAAAATGAAAAAAATGAAAAAGGAGACAACTTATGTTTTTTGAAAATGGGAAAAACGTACACTCAGGAGAAAATTTGCATATTTAGTCTAAGATTCCTAGATTTTTTGCATTTTGAATGCAACTGATATTGACTTTCCTAGAATGCTAAGTTTCAGGCAAACTAAGTCTTTTGCAAATTTCCTCTTAAAGTTATGACATTAGAATAATTGGAGGAAAATGGCCTCAATAAAAGGAAATGTAAAAACATTGAGAAAAATTTTAAAAGCTTTTTTGCTTTCCTTTTCTTATCAGATGGGGTTGGGGTTATATCCTTAAGTTTAACCTAACTTATTTTTTTTCAAAAGCAAATGAAAGAAAATTTATTTGGAGATACTAATTTTTTAATTTCTCACATTCACAGACTTACTGTATAAATAACTTTGTGAGATATATCTGAGTTCTGACCAAAAGCATATGCTGGATAATGCTGAGACAGGCTGGGGAACACTTGGCAATGAATTTGAAAAGGTCAAAAACAAACTGTGATCTGAAAAGGAGTACTTGACACTAGCCCCAACTTCATATAAAGGGAGCCAACTAAAAGCCAAGGGCCAGGACCCATTTATAACCCACCAAGGGCCAACTCATAAATCTTTCCTTGACTAAACCCTAGCAATGGGCCTCAAGCCAGAGCTGCTTGGCAAAGTCTATAAACCTAGCTTGAGACCAGAGACATAACAGCATGCTGAACCAGATGCTTTGCATGTGAGAGGGCCCTGGGTTTGATATCCCAGCACCACATGTTTCCCCACCAGTACGAGTAAGTCCTCTACTCCACTGGATATGGTCCCAATATGCCCTCTCCCCCATAAAAGCTCCCCCAAAAAGAAATGTGGAACATTTCTTCTTATTTTGGTTGCTTCCCAGACCCTTCCACTCTGGGTGTGCAACTTTCTCCTTTTACTTTATGGTATACTGCCAAAGATAATGCCTAGTTCCGACCTGAAAAACTGCATCAACCTTAAATTTCTATCACCTCTGCATAATGAGAGATTGATTGGGGTTAAAGACTTATTTTTAATGATATTTTTAATGAAAATGATACTCTATTTTGGGGATTCCCTGCATCTCAACTTGGGATATGTAATTTCTTTTTTTAAAATTTTTTTTGCAATTTATCCCTTATCTCTGGAAAAATCAATGTTATTTCTGAAATGGTTCCTATTTCCTTTGTCTGTCAGGTTTTCTAAATAAAGAAATTTCACTTCTCCATCTTCCCTGGAAATTCACTTCTGAGTGAATAGACACTGAGCTTGGAAATCCAGGGTGGGGACCAGGACTTCCCCATCCACCCTATGTAGAAGCTCATGTCAGAGTTTATGAGTTGTGACTTTTGCACATGACCAGAGACACTATGGTTGTGTCATTCAGAAAAACAGAGCAACAATTGAATAGAAAAGAGGAGCTTAGCTGTCATGAAAACAATGAAGTCTAGAAGGTCGTCTATCAGCATAGGCTGCAGAACAAAATAGATGTATGAAGATCTGTTTTTATGCCCACTGGTGAGCAGTGCATAACAGCTTATGAATATTCTAGTAGTTTTTCAGATAATTCTCCATGAGGGGCCTCCATTTTCCACATCTGGACTTCCCCCTCGTCAGAACTCCACCCAGCAGACTAGCCTATCACAGCCCAGCTTGCACGGCCACGGCTGCGCGGTTCATCAATTAATGCTGGATTTTAGATGACTACAAGAGTATGCTACCCTCACGGCAGAGCCTGGCAAGCTACCTGTGTCGTATTTGATATGCCATATACCAATAACAGTTATAGACCTCATTCCCATTACCTGATGGAATGGTTTGAGGCTCTTTATGTTCCTGGAGCAAGCACGTGCCCTTGGGCTTTACTTGCATGAGACAGGTCATATGGAGATGTTACTGGTGCCTGCTTGAGCAAATCGATGATGAACGGGAAGACAGTGATACAGTGATTTTCAGATAATTTATGCATGTCTCTGAGGGAGATCAGTGAGCAAGGGCAGCTAAGGAAATAGAGTGGACACAGATTGCACGTACAGGAAATGGTGATGTGTATCATTCACTTGTATCACTTGTCTTCCCGTTCATCATCGATTTGCTCGAGTGGGCACCAGTAACATCTCCATATGTCCTGTCGCATGCTAGTAGAGCCCAAGGGCGTCTGCTTGCTCCAGGAACATAAAGAGCCTCAAACCATTCCATCAGGTCATGGGAATGAGGTCTATAATTGTTACCAGTATTTGGCATATCAAACATGACACAGGTAGCTTGCCAGGCTCTGCCGTGCAGGTGGGATACTCTTGTAATCACCTCTGATCTCCAGCATTTATTGATGGACCACGCAGCTGCAAGCGGCCACAGGAGCTGGGCTGTGATCAGCTCTTCTGCTGGGTGGTGTTATGATGAGAGGGGAGTCCAGATGTGGAAAATGGTGACCCTCATGGAGTGGGGGTCATCTAGCTTCTTGTGAGGCTCTGCTGGGGTGGCAGGCCAGGGATAGAACCCGCCATCCCTCCCGGGTGCCTCCTGAGCAGCTGTGCACAGGGAGAGTGGGTAGCAGCTCTGCCCCATGTCTGTGAGTCTCTGGATCAGCATACCTGGGCCGGACTTGAAAATGACTACTGCAGGGTGGGTCTCGATGAGCCAAGCTGTGATCAGCTCTTCTGCTGGGTGTTGTTCTGATGAGAGGGGAGTCTGGATGTGGAAAATGGTGGCCCTCATGGAGTGGGGGGGTTATCTAGCTACTTGCAAGGCTCTTCTGGGGTAGCAGGCCAGGGTTTGAACCCGTCATCCCTCCTGGGTGCCTCGGGAGCAGCTGGGCACAGGGAGAGCTGGTAGCAGCTCTGCCCCCATGTCTGTGAGTCTCTGGATCAGCATACCTGGGCCAGACTTAAAAAAGACTGCTGCAGCGTCCTGTCAACAAAGAACCCTAAACAGCTTCATTCAACAGTGTATCATTAGGTCCAGCATTTATTGATGCATGCTTTACAGCATGCTTTGAATCTGTTTTAATTTTTATTTACTTATTTACTTTTTGGTTTTGGGCCACACTCAACAGTGTTCTACTTCTGGCTCTGTGCTGAGAGAGTACTGACCATATGGGATGCCTGGGATTGAACCTGGGTTTGCTACACACAACGTAAGTGACTTTTGCAATGTACAACTACTCAAGCACTTAGTGTGTTTTCAGAAGTGTTCCACTGTGCTCTCCTTATGGCCATACTACCTGGTGACCAGGCTCCTTATCAGTGCAAAATTATTCTATAGGTCATTTGGCCCAATCAGCATCAAAATACTGTAAGTAGGTGACCTCTCCCAAGGATAAATTGTCATATCCTCTAAATTATAGGCCTCAGACCAAGCTTTATTTTTTTTCTCTTACTCCAGAGAGTCCTAAATTTTGGCGGGGAAAATAGAAGGGGCAGTTACAAAACCTTTTGAATCAACAGGCAGACATTGGCAAGTTGTGGAGGAATAAGTTTCTTGAGAAGTAATAAAGCCAAGGTGTTACTCAAAGAAATTACCCTGCTACTAGCCCCAAACTATACCCTAAAGCATAAAGGTTGGACACCCTCTGTGTACACAAAAACTGAGTCCTGTGAGATTTTAGCTGGTGTCATAATGTCAGCATTGGCCCTGAAGAAGTTTGTACTTTCTTGGGTGTGGAGAAACTTCGAGAAAATGTTGAATACTTAGAAATTGTGTTAGGAACAATAATATGTAGTATATATGATTATGTTTATGTTGTCCTTATAGGAAACATATAAAAAAGTACTGATATTTTTCCCATATGCAAGATGAGAACATTTCGACTGAACAACTGCCAGTTTGATTAGGATCAAATGGTAACAGGAGGAGTCAAAAAATAAATTTATATCTGAAATATAATGGAATTGACTAACCTAGGCAAGGCACGATCCAAACCTTGATTAACACTAATAAGGAAAGTGTCTTAATTCAGCAGGACAAGTCAATGGCTTGGGATGGTAAGTGGGCTGAGACAAGAGTCTACTCCACAGAGGTTTGAGTTCTCACTTAAAGATCACTTGTTCACTTGATCACTTGACATCCCATTATTTTCAATTTGCTCAAGCAGGAGTCAGTAATGTTTACATTTGTCCCTGTCACGTGCCAGTTTAGCCCAATGGCGTCTGCTTGCTCTAGGAATATGAAGAGTCTCAAACTGTTCATTCAAGGTCTTGACAAAGAAGTCTGACTAACTTGTAGGTGGGCCGCCATGTGATCTTTTGACATCCTGTGGGACCTAGTCAGTAATGGCTTTATTTATTTATTTTTTAATTTTTTTATTATACCACCTTGAAACATACAAATACAAAGGTGTTCATAATTGGTTCTTGGTAATACAGTATACCAGCACCCATCCCTCCACCACTGCCCCATTTCCACCACCAATGTACCCCACCCAATCCGCCTACCCCCAGGCTGCCTTAATAGCAGGTACCCCAGTTTCCTCTCTTTCTCTCTCTCTCTCTCTGTCTCTGCATCTCTCTCCCTCTTATTTTACACATTGTGGCTAGCCCTGCAGATATTTAGAGTTTATCACTTAAGTCTCTTTGTGTATATTCAGTGGTGAGTTTTAATATGCCATTACCATTTCCCACATTTAGTAAAACACCGGTATCTATTTATGTCCTATTAATGAATGCAGTCATTCTATATCTGTCCTTTTCCTTCTGACTAATTTCACTCACCATGAAAGTCTCCATGTCCATCCATTTGCAGGTAAATTTCATAATTTCATCTTTTCTGACAGCCGCATAGTATTCCATAGTGTAGATGAACCACAGTTTCTTTAGCCAGTCCTCTGTTCTCGGGCATTTAGGTTGTTTCCAGATTCTAGCTATAGTGAACAGCGCAGAGATGAATAAAGAAGTACAGATAGTGTTTCTGCTCTGTGTTTTTCGGTCTCTCGGGTATAGCCAACTGTAGTCTCTAAGTCGCACTACATGTCCAGCCCATCTGATTTTCCATGCCTTTGTAAATGAGACAGTATCCCTGACTCTCAATCGTTGATGGAGGTCAGAGCACAGGATTCCTTCTCTCACTTGAATGAGGTGTGATCTTTGGGAGACCCGAATAGCGTTCTCATCCTGCTTTTGTAGGGCCCAGGTCTCTGAGGCATAAGTTAATGCAGGGAGAATGGTGGAGTCGAAGAGATGTGCCAGGAGCCGGAGGTTCTTTGTCCTTTTAGCTACTTCTTCGACACTCTTGAAGGCTTTGCACACCACTCTCTTCCTCCTGTGCAGCCCATGTGCTAGGTCATTTGTCATTTTGCTTTCTCAACCTAGGGACACATAACTGCTGCATTCAGAGATGTTTGTTCCATTGAGAGTGAATGGAGCATCTGGAACTAGTTCGTTTTTCATGAACTTGTTTGTTGAGATTCAGCTGTAGATCTATCTTTCCACATTCTTGGTCGAAGTCAGCCAGCATTTGTGCCGCTTGGCTAATGTTTGGTGTTATTAGAACGATGTCATCAGCGAAGTGGAGGTGGTGTAGTTGCAGACCGTTTATCTTCACTGCCATTCCTTCCCATTCTAATTGTCACATGATGTTATCAAGGGTGGTGCTGAAGAGTATTGGTGAAATGGTATCATCCTGCCAAACCCTCTTTTGACATCAATGATCACTTCCTTGTAGAATGGTGAGAACCTGGTGGTGAATCCGTAAAGACAGCTCACAAAGGATCTTGATGCACTGAGTTTGAACGCCCTGTTTGACTATGGCTTCACTTAAAGATAAATTATCACATTCCTTGTTGAAAGTTAAAACCAGCAACTGTGCTCTGTGTGAAAGTGCATTACCCTGTGTGAGGCAGCCACTATTCATTGACATACCCTTGTTTTTTAAGATGTCAGCATTTACAAGAGATATAGAGCTTGTGAAGAGCTGAAATTAAATTATATATATAAAATTTAATATATATATTAAATTATGTATAATATATATTTCATATATTATATACATAATATATGAATTATATATATATATATTCATATATATATATATATAAAAGCTAACTGAATATACAGACCATGACTGTCTTTTATATTTTTTTTTATTTCTATGGTTTGGAGCCATATCCAGGATGACTCAGGATCTATATTCCTGTCTTGATGCTGGGCTTTGCTCCTAGAAATGTTTGGTAGATGATGACATGCCAAAAATCAAACTGGGGCCTTGTGCACACAAAGCAAGCACTCTGCCCTCTGAAGCCTCTCTTTGAAACTTACTACCTTTTATTAAACAGTAAAACTCATAACTACTGTTGGTGATATAAGTAGGACGATTACTTTTTTACTGTTTTTAAAAATGATGCTATTTTGGTTTTTGCCTATTTCTCTTTCCAATTCAAACCTTAAGAAAATTGCAAAGAGGTTCCTCAAGAAGACAGAAGGAAGGAAAAGATTTAAAAAATGGTGCTGAGAAAAGTATGATTGTTGGGTGTTGGGTGACATGCTCTACTGAGCCTTAGCCTCCAGCTACACTTAGCTTATGTGAAGAGCTACTCCCTGCCTTTTGGGAATCTGCAGAGCAGACACAATGGGAGCTTGGGCAGAATTGGATTGATTTCATAATTTTATACTGCATAATATTTTTATCATGAATCTCGCTTACTGTCTTTCAATACTCTCCCTGCTCTCACAGGTCCTGGCATGGAACATACATGTAGATATTCTAAGAGTACTTGGCCACATTGGATCAACATAATGTAATCAATTCTTCTAGTCCAAAGAGACATGCCAGTGTGCCTCCGGGCAAACTGATGTTTCTCTGATTCCAAAGGTAATGTCAAAGTGAATTATTCTGATGGATTTTTGGACCTTGTGGGACCCAGAGTCTGGAATCAGTTGGCTATATATTCATGGTAAAAGGTATTAATGCCATTTCCTACAAATCATATTCAGAACTACTTTCTGGTTCAGAGATGCAGCCTATCCTCACTCTGCTAGGGAGATTTGGCCTCTGGGAATCAGCTCTGGCTTTTGTAAAGCTTGAGCCAAAGGCCCACCATAAGATCTACATTTCCAAAGGGTCATTTACTTGGCTTCATCTCTTGATAGCCTAGCCCACAATAGGCTGGGCTGGAGGTTTTGGCAGACTTCTGTCTACAAAATAAGCTAGGAGAAAGGAGAAGGAGCTTTTAAGACATTTTGGCTTCTCTTTGCTCTCCTCTCCTCCTCTCCGTTCTCTTCCCTATTGAGCCTTAACACGTGGTGGTGGCCATCTTGGCATAGGATCCTAAATCCTAAACCAGCCAGGAACCCTAAATCTGAGGTTTTCCCATTGCTAATTTGTATACCCAGAACAAGTGTGAGTAAAAGTCTCTTGAAACTTTTCTGGATTCTCATCTCTCTCTCTCTGTTGCTGGCCACCAGTCCCCAGGGGCAGAAGGAGATTACCAATACCCTGCTCCGGATTTTGTCGCGGTGCCCAGCATATCCAGGCAGATGGGTAACATCAATTCCAGTGTTCCTGGGGGCAAACCCAGTCCTCTGTGTTTAACCTCTCCTTTGTGTAATTCTTCCCATATATATGTTAATCACAAATATCTTCTAATCAGTCACAGTATCTTATAAAGATAAACCTTCTCATGTCTTTGGATTTTGTATATGTAAGTGAAATGTTACTTTTTTCTTTCCTTTATGTCCTTTGCATATTTTTATATTTGAGAAATATTCTTTTTTGCATAGACACAAGAAGACAATGCTTTGCTTTTGTAATATGGGAGTTAGTTGAGATATGTACTCCTGGGCATCCATCATATTTACCTGACTTAAATCTCAGTTGCCTTTAGATTGACCTTAATTCCTTACACTTCAAAGGTGGGTCCTGCTGCAGGACTTGATTGAACCCAGGGCAAGACTTGAGTAAGCTACCGGGCTTAGGCAAGGGACACACTAAGCACCATAAGAAGTATAAGTTAGGAGTATAGTCATAGAATGAACTCTATTGAGAGCAAAGTCATGAAACAAACTCTATCATAACCCAAAAATAAACAACTGATTAAGTGCGGAGAAATGTTGATGCACCCCACACAAAATCAGGGAGCAGGGTAAGGGATCCCTTCTGCCCCAGGGGATAGGCAGCCGGTGGACAGAGAAAGACTCTAGAACCCAGCAAAGTTTCAAAATTCTTTACTTACACAGGTTCTGGCATACAAAACAGCAATAGGAAAAACCTCGAACTTAGGGGTCCCAGCTGGGCCCTGGCCATGTGTAGGCCTAGATGGCTGTCATCACTTGTTAAGCCCATGCGAGAGAGGAGACAGCAAACAGGCAAGAAAGGGAGCTCCAACAAAAAAGGACCAGAAATAAAGCAGGCTAGTTTTTATATCCCTGCAATACAGACAGCCCACTCCAATGAGAGCAGTCAGGGTCAAATCCCTCAGGTAATTTCTCCCAGGACCTCACCTAGGCCCTTTGAGATGTTAATGTTGTTGAGCCAAGATCTGCCTTGGAAGTGCCCTGCAGTGCAGGAGGGGCTTCTCAGATGAACTGTATCTCAGAATACAAAGGCATGCATCTGTACCAAAAAATATTCTTAGCCAGTTATATTTCTCCGAGCTTTCACAAGAGTCTCATCTTTACTTCATGGTTGTATTAGCATTTGAATTTTATCAGAGAGCCATACTAGCTTGCTTGGAAGCAAACAGCATTTCTCTCTGGTCTAATTATTTAGAGATCCAACGTTACCAGGCAAATATACCGGTAAGATCTAGCTAGTCCCATGATGATTGTGGCAGCATGAGAGAATATTTATACCAGCCAGTATAGAATATATGGTTAGGGGGTGGGTAGGCATTTGCCTTGCAAGCAGTCAACCTGGGTTCAATCCTGGGCATCTCATATGGTCCCCGAGCACTGCCAGGAGTAACTCCTGAGTTCAGAGCCAGGAGTAACCCCTGAGCATCGCGGGTGTGACCCAAAAGCAAAAAAAAAAAAAAAAAAAAAAAGAATATATGGTCAGATAAACTGCCACGAGAATGCTATTCGGGTCTTCCAAAGAGGAATTGAAAGAGCTATACTTGGAATATCACACCTCACTCAAGTGAAAGAAGGAATCCAGAGCTCCGACCTCCATCACTGTTCTAGAGTCAGGGACACTGTCTAGTTTGCCAAGGCATCGAAAATCAGATGGGCTGGACATGTAATGCGATTTGGAGACAACTACTGGACTAGAGCTGTTACCGACTGGATCCCACGGGATGTCAGAAGATCATGTGGTCGCCACCTACAAGATGGTCAGACTTCTTCATCAAGACCCTGAATGAATGGTTTGAGGCTCTTTGTATTCCTGAAGCAACCAGATGCCATTGGGCTACACTGGCATGAGATAGGGTCAAATGGAAATATTACTGGTGCCCCCTCGAGCAAATCGATGAATAACAGGATGTCAAGTGATCAAGTGAAACTGCCACATTCAAACTGTCCTCCTCCTGTCTACAAAGTGGCCTGCAGGAGGCAACTCCAGGCCAGATGCGGAGGCTCTGGGCAGCAGTATACTGCAATAATTAAGACCCTGTTGGGGTTTTTGGAAAAACTAACTTGACCTGAGGACCATAGTCTGGGAAATATAGTGAGATATTCTCAGGAAAAGCCACCCTTTGCCATGTGCCCAGAGAGAGCATTTTAAGCTTAGCCAGAGTATAGATAAAAGCCTATTATCTCTTACTGAGTTTATACAAAGAGACTAGAAATATTAGTGAGAAGTAAAGTTAATATGATTGTTTATAGAGTACTGGTAAAGGAAATGTGAAAGTGAATGGTGGTAGGTAGAATCCTGCCCTTGGGAGGCTCTCCTAGAAGGAATCTAAAGCTCTGTAGCCCCTAAACGGAATATTGCCCTTAGATGGATCTCCTTGAAGATTGTACCCTGAAGGAAGGTGCTATACATCTGTTCACTGTTTATGTTAAAGTTCAATGACCTATCTGTAATTGCTACCCCCAACCTGTCATGATTTTCTCTATAACTAGTTGGATTTGCCTGAATTAAACTGTCACTAATTACCAATGAATGTTTGTTCCCATTCCTTCATTCATCAATTAGATGGTTGTCAGCCCTGAAAGCACCATGGGACCCTACAAAACCCCAACATATAATCACACGTAATAAACTTTGCATTAGATGTGATTTCATTTGGTGTCCTGGTTATATGAACTAGCATTCCAAAAAATTTCAGGGTATGGGCAGGGTTCATCAGGATTATTCCTGGTGATGCTCATAGAACCATAAGTCATGCTTGAGATTTAACCTGGATTGCAAGGCAAGTGTCTTATCCTTTGTACAGATTCTACTTCCAGGCACTCTAATTTTCATTGAACAAATTATTTTGATAAAGATAAATTTCTTTTAACAATATTAGGACAAACTACTCATAAAGGGAAGGGTTTCAGCTCTAGACTTGTAAGCATAATATTTTAGCAAAGGAAGAAAAAGGGACATGGAATTCAAGGCATCACACACAGAGGTGCTGAAACACATATTTGATGGACAAATCTAAGGGGATGATTAATAGGCAATTTTGGCTAAGTCCCGGGAATTGAAAAGCAAAATAACAAGAAAAATGTTTGCAAGACTGGTGGGAAAACTTTGATTAATCGATGGAGTTGGCTAGCATTAAAGAGTCTATTCATTATTTTTAGGAATTCCCAGAGGCCACAGAGTGCATGAAATAAGGATAGAAAGCAGGAAGGTTGGTTGGCTTTGGAAGAAGTGAGGAAATAAAAAGGCAATGGATGTCTTGCTTGTGACAGGGTAGTAAGAAGAGATTAATGAAAATGTAGCAATGAAATAAAAGAAATCAATGGGGAAATAAATAAGACTCTGACTCTACTCTGAAAGGTGGCAAATGAGTAAACCTGTTTCACAGGCATACCCACCACATGCAGTTGAACAAGCTATACCCGGCCCAGCTTCCCACACTACCTTTCACAATGAATTCAATATGAAAGATCCTCTTAGATTGTGTAATGGGGGTGGGAGGATTGGTCATCTTATAACTCTGTATATTAACTGAGTTAATTCAACTGCTAATTATTTTTAAAAAGAAAAATGTCATAAGTGTGTATTTTGGTCAGACTCAGAATGATCTCTCTCATATGTAGGATATAAAGAAACTTCGTAAGGGAATATCAAATGCCCAAAGACAATAGAAATGAAACATGGAAACTGATCTTCAGTAGGGAAGTTAGATACCGGAGTGGGGTGTGGGGGAATAAGTTAAGGAAGGGCATCCCTAGGGCTATGGTAGACTGCCACAGAGGCTGGTAGGAGATTCACTACTGTGGGGAGAGGGTGTTGTAGTGGGAGGGGGATGTTGGTGGAGGGTAGGGAACACTGTTGAAGAGATCATTATTATAACATTGTAGACTGAAACTCAATTATGAATATCTTTGTAACTTTGTAACTCATGGTGATTCAAATATTTTTTGTTTTGTTTTGGGGCCACACTCCATGATGCTCAGGGGTTACTCTGGGCTCTGCACTAAGGAATTATTTAAGGAATTATTCCAGAAAGTGCTTGGGGAACTATATGGGATGCTGGGGATTGGCTGCATGCAAGGTAAGCTCTCTGCATGCTGTTCTATACCTCCAGCTCCTCAAAAAAAAAATTTTTTTTTTTATAAAGAGGAAAGTATTTTTCAGGGAACATGAATCAGAAAACAACACAATCAGAGCTGTGAGAAAACAACACAATCGGATCTCTCTAATCACTTTTTTTGTTTGTTTGTTTGTTTGTTTGTTTGTTTTGCCTTTTTGGGTCACATCTGGCAATGCTCAGGGGCTACTCCTGGCTCTGCACTCAGGAATTACTCCTGGACGGTGCTCGGGGGACCATATGGGATGCCGGAGATCGAACCCAGGCCAGCAGAGGCCGGCCGCGTGCAAGGCAAAAGCCCTACCTGCTGGGCTATCGCTCCGCCCCTCTCTCTAATCATTTTTTGAGTGTCAAGTTAATTTTCTGGTTGGATACTGATATGATGACCAGGTACTTTTTCTGAGAGATTATTTCTTTCTAAATCTCTATTCAAGAATAGTTTACTTGTAGGGACTGGAGAGATAGTCCAATGGGTAAGGTGTTTGCCTTGCATGGGGCCAACCCGGGTTCAATCCTGGCATCCCATATAATCCCCTGAGCATAGCCAGGAGTAATTCCTGAGTGCACAGCCAGGAGTAACCCCTGAGCATTGCCAGGTGAGACCCAAAAAGCAAAAAAAAAAAAAAAAAGAATAGTTTACTTGGTTAAGTGTCTTCTCAGTTTATGCATATCTAAATTAGGTCATACTCATCCAGTTCTATTCAGGAGAATATTTAATAACTGACATATGATTTATTTCTTAATAAAATAATGAAGAAAAGAGGAGAATTGGGAAAAGAACTCTGATTGAAGCATTTTATTTCCAGAGCATATTAACTTTCTGATTTCAAACTTCTAACATGACATTATAGAATCCAGAGTTGGAAAGAGTCCAGTAATTGATGCTTAAAATTCATGAGAGCTGGTTCCAGCATCCAACCAAAGTAAATCTTTCACTTGCTGTTGTTGATAGGATCTTAGAAAGTAATTTTTATAAATAATTTCTATTATTATAAAATTTATTTTATACTAAATTTTTATAACTTAAAATTATTTAGTATAATTGATGCTGTCACATGCCACTGGAGGCAAATGCTTGATTGTGGTTTAATATAGTTTTTCACACATAAAAAATCACTACACTTGGGGATAAGAGGTGCTTGCCTTGCACATGGCCAACCCCAGCACCCCATATGGTTCCCAAGCCCACAGTAGTTATCTTTGAGCACAGAGCCAGAAATAACCCCGAGTTTCCTCCCTCCAGCTATGACCCAACAAATCAACAAGCTTTTAAGTAAAGATCCAGAACACTCTATTAGTAAACAAATATTTGTATTTAATAATTTTTGAATATGAAGGCAAGAATATATGCAAGTATCTCAGAATACAGACAGGAAGTAATGACTGTGGATTGGGTACTTCCACTTTAAAATGCATGAGATATCACTTGTATCACTTGTCTTCCTTTTGTTCATCAATTTGCTTGAGCAGATGCCAGTAACATCTCCATTCGTTGGGAATGAGGTCCATTATTTTTACTGCTTTTTGGCATATAGAATACACAACAGGTAGCTTGCCAGACTCTGCCATGGATCTGGGTTCATCCCAGGAGGCCCAGTCCTTTTCTATGTCAGACCATCAACCATCCAGGGCCCATGGGGAAGAGCCCTGCATGTAAACAAGCCTGTCTCCTTTCTGCCACCTGTCAATGCAGCTAGGCACCACAGCCACACCTGAAACATCTCAAGGGGCAGGTTTTCTGTGGTAGCACCATCAGGTTGTGTCCAGAATACCTTGCTAGTGGCACTATTTGGGACTTGTGTCAAGAGGATAAAAGTGAAGAACTAAAATGCATGACATATACAAGACATAAATTTAAGACTGAAAATTGAGACACTATTGTCAAATGTTTAGTGCTTTTAAGTTAGGGGGGAAGAAGAAAAATGAAGAACAAAGGCAGTTTGTCTCAGAAAGATGGCAAATAAAGAATTGGGTATGGAATTCGAGTCAAAGATCATGCATGCATAGTATATCACAGACTGAAGGGCAAGGAAAATAGAGGAGTTAAATGGGACAACCATTGATGTATCAAGCTATTCAATCTATATTCAAATGTCTCTACAGTTTTGCTCCACTTATTTTCTAGAACAACTTGGAAAGCACTATGTAGCAGTGGCAGCTAATATTCCTTAACTATATTATGACCTGTTGAGCTTATTTTGAATGCATAATGACTTGGGCCCCCTACCTTTCAATACTGTGGGACTACTCCTGGCTCTGTGCTTAGAATTCACACCCAGTAGTGCTCAGGGATCGAATCTAGGTCTACCACATGTAAGAGAAATTGACCCTTACCCATTGTACTCTGGATATGTGGTTCTGGGAACAGAATTGTACCTCCTGTGGTCCAGTCCTTTGAGCCATCTCAATGGCATAGGATAAGGATTTTTCTTGTGACTATTATTTTCAACCATTTTTTTTGAGACTTATAGTGAGAGAACTTAGAGAACAGTGACTGAAAATGCCACCTCTTGAATTGGGCTACCTGAATTGAATCTCACTTCTACCTGTTATTATAGGACTTTGTATAATTTGATAATATCTTTATAACCCAACATTGAACCTGTAAAATAGAAATTCCTGCTGCGGCTCAGAACCTCTGAAGCTTACCTGAAGAAATCTAAACCTTTACCACAGCTTTGCAAATCAAAATTTAACTATGACCAATAACAAATGAACTGGGGTTTCCAAAACTATAGTTTCCCAAGCAATAAGACTGAAAATTGAGACACTATGCAATGTTTAGGCTTTTAAGTTGGGAAGCAATGACTAATCAAATAATTTCCTAACTTCTCATCTCCTCCTTCTTTCTGAAAATCTTTAAACTGCCTCCTACTTGTGGCATGCTAATGACATGAATGAGTCTGCTCTCATTCATGTATGTGTCATTCTAATGACATGGATGAGTCTGCTCTACTCATCAATTTTTTTGTTCAGACTAAAATTTGATACATTACTTTAGTATGTATCAATTTTTTTGTATCAATTTTTCAACATCCAATATCAAAATTTTAAAGATGAAATGAGTAAATATCTGTAAAGTATTTGGGATATATCTAAACATTATAAGTACTACATAGAAATGACAGCTTAAATTATTTTGTATTTCATTAAATGAAGCCAAATTCAAATGGGCGAGGTCTCTCTTACATGTGGAAGAACCGCATGTACCGCTTGTACTGGCAGAACCTAGGTTGAATTTATGGATTGATCCCCAGAACTATATAGGGTCCCCTGAACACTGCCACAGCCACATATTTCTTCTTTCTTGAAATCTCAGACATTATGTTATAGTTCTATGGGCAAATTTTCATATTTAACTGTGGAGCCAAGGAGGCAGTGGCAGCTAACATTCCTTACTTATTTACATTATTGATGGGATACAGTAGCTTGAGAATTTCTTATTAAGGAGCTCCACCTAGTACCTTGATAGCCATGGGTACAGCAAAGTATAGTGCATTGAATGTATGACTGAGGAGCACGTAGAGATCCCGAAGGGGAAATTTCAGTGTTTCAACCTCGTTTTTAACATAATAAAAGGCACCTAGTTTTCAGGTTCTGTATTTCAACTCTTTCTGTGGATATACAGAAAGTGGGAAATAATAAACTATTGTACCACCGGAAATCAGGAAGTGAGATTCACAACTACTTCAAATGAATAGATTAATTAAGAAATGAGTGACTATTAGAATGGATAGCATAAAAGTAAATGGATAGCATCACCAGTAAAAAGGTGAGGTACCCAGATACTAGAAACTAGGAATCTGTCACCTTCCAAAATGATCAAGGCAATGCTTCACACTGTCAGAAACCAGCAAAGGTAGAGCCAGAGAAGTGGAAGGCGAAATCCTGGATATACAACTTTAACCAACATGACTGTCAAATAGAGAGGCAGCATCGTCTCACTTTCTTTCCTCATCCTTGGACCCTCTGCTAGTGCCACCTACCAATTGAACACAAAGAAAATACTTGGCAGCATGAAAACCTGGGTGGCTCAATATTCAGAGGTAGTCTCTTGAAGTACATGGCAGACCAGAGAAGAGAATGGAAGAAATTCATTTTAAAAGGTATATTTTAGTATATTCTGTAATCCATAGTCTGGAAGGGGAAGGAAAAGAGAAAGAGAGAGAAAGGGAAAGAAATAAAGAACCTGCCATGGAGCAGGGCTGGGGGAGGGGAGATGGAACTGGGGGACGTTGGTGGTGGGAGATGGGCACTGGTGGAGGGATGGGTGCTGGAACACTCACTATGACCAAAACCCAAATATGAACTTTTTAGTTGTATATCTTTGTAATTGTTAAAAAAAATAAAATAAAAAACTTAAAAATATAATTAAAAGGTATATTTTATATAGAAAAACATATCAATTTTTTTTATTATTTCTAATGTCAATAATAAAATTCATTATCATATTTTGCATTTTTGTTTTTCTAGTTTTATGTTCAAGGTGTATTTTACATGTTTAGTTTATTTCAATTCAAACCAGTATAAATTTTAAAACCGAGTAGTCGTATGTAGCCAGTGTCTATCACTTTGAAAAATGTACTTCTAAACTACTGCCTGCATCACCGAGCTTCAACAGGAGAACAAGGGAGCTAAGGAGATAGCTCAAAGGGCTGGAGTACATCCTTTGTGTGCAGAAAACAGGTTAGATCCCTAAGGTATGAGCCCCAACCTGGTATCAACCCCTATGTGAGTATCCCCAATACAAAAATAAAAATTTGAAGCAAAAAATCATCAACAAAATAGAATAATAAATTAATGAAGAATAAGTATATGAGGACATGCTTTCCAGAGTCTCTAGGATGTTCAAACTCATGTTCTGGGATTTGGAGTGCTTATTAATAGACTTGATGCATGATCAAAAAGGTCTTTCCATTCTTCAATAAGACACTCTGTTTAGCAAGCAGAACAAAAGGAACCAGCTACTATTTGTTAAGATAACTTCGACATGCAGATTATCCACAGACCTCTTAATTTAAAAACCAGATGTCTGCTCTGTGGAAAAAGTAAGTTAGTAATAAACATATGCATCAAAATTATATGCCTATTATTTGGATCTGTTTCCAAACACTTATTGAATGTATGCAGTCTACAAAGAATGAATGTCTTAGCTTTTCAGGCTGTTATCACAGAACTGCCATATATCATGGGGCTTTCACATCAAACATTTATTTCTTATTGCTCATAGATTTGGGGTATCCAAATTTGGAAGTAAAGTAAATCCATTGTCTAGTGAAAGTCTATTTCCTAGTTTCTAGGGGACAAGATGACTGTCTTCTTGCAGTGTATTCTCATGGAAAGAAGAGTCTGGAAAAGCTCTCTGAAGGAACATAGGCATGGCTACTAATTCCATTCATGAATGTCTACCCTTTTAATCCATTACTTCATCTACATAGGCCTCACTTGACCACTTGAATCCGTTATTCATCAACTTGCTCGAGCGGGCGCCAGTAACATTTCCATTGGACCCTATCACGTGCCAATGTAGCCCAACGACATCTGGTTGATTCAGGAATATGAAGAACCTCAAAAACGTTCCTTCAAGGTCTTGACAGAAGAAAAGACCCTCACTTCATAATGCCAATATAATGGCCAGTTAGGAGTGTAAGAAATAAATTTTGTTGTAGCTATTAGTGTTGCAAAGCCTGGGATTGAATCTACAAACTAAAACACGTGAGTAGAGTACATGAGTAGAGTACGTGAGTAAATTGGTATTTCAACTGCATTATTTTCTCCCCTCAAATTTAATGTTTCACAAGGCTAGGGGCTTTCAAACATGTGAGTAGAGTCTCAAACATGAGAGTAGACTCACATGTTTGAGAGCCCCTAACCTTGTGAAATATTGAAATTGAGGGGAGAAAATAATGCAGCTGATACCAATTTTCTAGTCATTACTGGTAAAGTTCACTGTTTTATATCTGAATTTTGTCTTACAATAATAAAACTGCATAATATTCTTTGCAAAGCTTTATTTCTGAAGTAACTTGTAGAGTTTTACTTTATTTTATTTTTTCTGTCATTGTCACTGTCACTGTCTTCCCGTTCATCATCGATTTGCTCGAGCGGGCCCCAGTAACATCTCCATATGTCCTGTCTCATGCTAGTAGAGCCCAAGGGCATCTGCTTGCTCCAGGAACATAAAGAGCCTCAATCCATTCCGGAATGAGGTCTATAATTGTTACTGGTATTTGGCATATCAAATACAACACGGGTAGCTTGCCAGGCTCTGCTGCGCAGGTAGCATACTCTGGTAGTCATCTCAAAGTCCAGCATTTATTGATGAACCGCGCGGCAAAGCAGCCGCGCAAGCCGGGCTGTGATAGGCTGGTCTGCTGGGTGGACTTCGGACGGAGAGAAATCCAGATGTGGAAAATGGAGGGCCTCATGGAGTGGGGGTCTTCTGGCTTGTTGCAAGGCTCTGCTGGGGTGGCGGGCCAGGGCTAGAACCTGCCATCCCTCCCTGGGCTCCTTGTGAGTGGCTGGGCACAGGGAGAGCAAGTAGCAGCTCTGCCCCATGTCTGTCTCTGGATCAGCATGCCTGAAGTGAAAGTGGTTCTGTTTATTTCAATTAGAAAATAGGTTAGTATAGTTGGTGAGCAATTATTATACCTGTTGGTTATGTAATATTCTTCCAGTAGCAAAAGCATACTTAAAATATATTATTAAAATTATGCAAACTTTAAGTTTTTATGACCGCTCATCTTTGCTTTTTTGCTATATATCTAATCTTCATATTCTGCAAAAAATGCAGAACAAAATTGTCCACTTTTGAAAGGGTCAGGAAATATGTGGTATTTTTGCTGGCTGCCTTTCTTCAGGGAGAGCTGACAGCCAAGAGAGAATGTCTTCCAGGAGCATGTGAGTGCTCATGTGAAAATCCTCACTTTGAACATTGTCTGTGACATTCATGTTAGCATTCTAAAAAGTCTTTATGCATATTCTAAGTATTTGATGAAGAGTCCTCAGAGTAAAGACCTAGTGAAAGATGGATAGCCTGGGTTAATTCAAAGGCCAGATAATTTCCAGACATTTATTTTGGATGGAAACACATGCCTTTCCCCTAGGCAATAATTTCCTTGTGGGATGTAAAGCAACCCCCCCATTTGCAAATAGACTATTCGAAAATTGACTGTTGGTCAGTTGTTTGGAATACACAATGGTGTTTTTCTCTGGGAAAATACTATAAAGGCAGTTAAGGTCACAGGATAGTTCCCCAAATCTTACTTAACTCATTAGTTGAAATTTTGCAGTGGAACACATTAGAATCTAAGAACTATACAATACCCTTTGTTATCTCTATGAAGTTCTTGTAGAAGCAGTAGGTCACAGAGAGCACAGGTTTGCAGCAACAAATAGCATTTGGCTCTAAGCTTGGAACCCTTAGTCGAATTATCTGAACAGGTCACTAAATTTCTCTGTTTCTTCTTCCATATATAGGGATGATATTAAGTTATATTTTATAGAGTTGTTGAATAAGAATCAAACACATATACCCCAAAACAGTTTTTTAGTACCAGTAAACTAAAATTAAATTTTCATTAGTGTTAGAAATTGGCAGGGGACTGATTTATTTCAACCAGTGATTCATATTTCATTGAATAAAAAAGTTATCAAGTGGACTATTAATAAAAAAAATTAACTCTATGGGTTATTTTGGAGGGGAAGGTTGGAATTGGGCCATACCCAGCTGTGCTCAGGGGTTACTTCTGGTTCTATTCTCTTACTCTTGCCAAGGAATTAATTTTGGCAAGCTGGTGGGACTATCACCTGTCTTCCTGTTGTTCATGCCCAAGCAGGCACCAGTAATGACTTCATTCTTTGGAAATGAGGTTCATTATTGTTACTGTTTTGGCATATCGAATATACCATGGGTAGCTTGCCAGGCTCTGCCGTGGCTCTGGGTTCATCTCTGAGGGCCCAGTCTTTTTCTGTGTCAGACCATCAACCATCCAGGGCCCACAGGGCAAAGCCCTGAGGAGTGTAGACAAGCCTGTCTCCTGTTTGCCACCTGCTGATGCAGCTGGGCACCGCATCCACAATGCAACACCTTGAGGGGTAGGGGTGGGACTACATGTGATTGAAAATGGGTTGGCTATAATCAAGGCAATATCCTTAACTATAGTACTGTAGAAATAAGCATACAGAGTAACAGAGAGAAGCAAGTGAGACACATGTTCAAGGGAAGACACAGTCTTGAACAGAGCAAGCTGGTAACTCCATACTTCTATCAAATTTCACCATACTTTTGCTTGGTAAGAAAAATTAATATCTAGCATCATAATAACTTCAGTGTTAGATATGTACAGGAAATTCAGGTACTGGCATTATGTGATATGTAGAAAGGTTTTATTTTTGTACAGATGAAAACTGGAACAGTAAATATGAGGTGAAGAATTCATATGTTAGGTATTTGAAAAGAATCAGGAAAATTGAAAAAGGCAATTGCTGCATTTTTTGTAGCAATTAGTTCAAATAACTACAAAGTGAGGTCAAGTTACTAGTGTGAAATGCGTTTCTACAAGTGAAAATGTTTTGCAATTTATTAAATTGCAGTTTGGTTACAAAGGAAAACCCAAAATTTACAGTGAGTTTATAATTTCTCTGAAAATTTGAATTCTATTTCTCTGTGATGAAATACTGAAGGGCAGAACTAGTCTTTTTTAAAGAAGGAAGAATTAGGGGCCAGAACAATAGTCCAGTGGGTAGGGCATTTGCCTTGCAAGCAGCTGACCCAGGTTTGATCCCTGGCATCCCATATTGTCCCCTACTCAGTGTCAGAAGTGATTCCTGAGCGCAGAGTCAGGAGTAACCCCTGAGCATCGCTGGGTGTGACCCAAAAAGCAAAATAAATAAATAAAAATATATATATATATAAATAAATAAAGAAGGCAGAATTATAAAATATAAAATTTGACAGTAATAGCAGTGCTGAAAGATCAATAAAAGGGATATAATAAAGTTTTATATAGAGATATTACAAAGAAAAATAATGAAAAGAAGCTTTAAGTAGAAACTATACATTTCTTAAAGAAATGATAGCATATGGATTGATAGATCTAATATAATATGAATTACAAGTTATTGGTAAAATTTAATATGAACTTTATAAGGAATAGGAAAAAATTGGAAATTCACATGCCATAGTATACAGGGATCATATGCTCAGGAAATCAGAAAAATAGAACATGTCAGATCCATCAGAAATGGAGATAAAATGTCAGATACTAAAATAAAATTATATGAAGGATATCGTTATTTTAAAATAGGAGATGTTAGAAATATACACAGTGCCAAAAACCACAGAGCATTGGTGTTGAAAGGACTACACATGTGTTGTCAGGGGAATTTAAACTCTACAATATGAACCCATATGGGCCAGATGGAAGTTTGTAGACAATGGTGAGTGGTGTGTCATAGGAGGAAACACACTTGGCATGAGAAGTAGGAATCTCACAGCATAGTGGGAAAAAACAAGTGGGAAGTGAGTTCCAGCTTGATGTAGGAAGGTGACGTGACAGGTGGGAGAGAGTCAATACCAGGAAGATCGTATTTGAACCTTGAAGTAGGATGGAGGAAACTTTGCCAAACTTAATTTACTTAAAGGACTTCTTTTATGTGGGATATTGGCAAGAAGATGGTGCTGTTACAATCTAGGAAAATGGGTCAGACTCACATTTCATGGGATAACTAATCTGTTAGTTTATGTACTACCCTTTTGTTCACTGAGGTGCAGTCAAGGTTCTTGGCTCTAGTGAAAGCAAGAAACACAAGTGCTAGAAGCAGTGCCCTCAACTTTTGAGTCTCACCTTTGGTAAAACATTCTCAAAGAAAAGGGATGTGACAACCCAAATAAATAACAGAAAGAGGAAAAAAACTCAAAATAAAAAGCAGTAAAGAAAAACTTGGGAATTCATCTTGGCTAAAATGATTTTATTTGCAAGAAGGAGGTATTATCTGCAGGATTATTCTGAGTGACAGAAGATACAATGCAGACCCTATAAAAATACTTTCCTGGATTTCAGTGTGCTTTTCTTTCATTTATTTATTTGTTCATTTATTTATTTATTTATTTATTTATTCATTCATTCATTCATTTATTCATTCATTTATTAATTTATTGTTTAGTTTTTGTTGAAAGCGATTTAGAGAAATGTGAGGGGAGATTAAGAGAGAAAGAGATACTTCTCGAGAGTGGGAAAAGCAGAAAATGGATTTTGGGAGAAGGTTATACACCCAATATCAATCACTTGACTCACTTGAATCCCATTATTCATTGATTTGCTTGAGCAGGCACCAGTAACATTTCCATTGGACCCTACCACGTGCCAATGTAGCCAATGGCATCTGGTTGCTTCAGGAGTACGAAGAGCCTCAAACCGTTCCTTCAGGGTCTTGATGAAGAATTCTGACCATCTTGTAGGTGGGCGACCACGTGATCTTTTGACATCCCGTGGGATCCAGTCGGTAGCGGCTATAGTCCAGCAGTTGTCTCCAAATCACATTACATGTCCAGCCCATCTGATTTTCGATGCCTTGGCAAACAAGACAGAGTCCCTGATTCTGGAATAGCGATGGAGGTCGGAACTCCGGATTCCTTCTCTCACTTGAGTGAGGCATGATATTCCAAGCATAACTCTTTCGATTCCTCTCTGGGAGATCTGAATAGCGTTCTCATCCTGCTTTCGTAGGGCCCAGGTCTCTGAGGCATATGTTATTGCAGGGAGAATGGTGGAGTCGAAGAGATGTGCCTGGAGCCGGGAGGTTCTTTGTCCTTTTAGCTATTTCTTCGATGTTTTTTGAAGGCATTCCATGCCGCTCTCTTCCTCCTGAGTAGCTCAGGTTTTAGGTCGCTCATCATGTTGACTTCTCGACCTAGGTACACATAACTGCTGCATTCAGAGATGTTTGTTCCATTGAAAGTGAA